>CM053785.1:643865009-644094205 GCA_028749045.1 Cupressus sempervirens | reverse complement strand
TCCCTCTCTATTAAAATTTAGGCTTCAAGAGTGTGTGTGCACTAAAGCGCATATGTGCTATTAAGGCCTAAATTTAAAAATGCTTAAAATAGCACATGTGTGCTATAGCATGCCCGCACTATTTAAAGCTTTCGATTCTACCAAGCCTAAGATTTGGTTTTTCCTTGGGGATCCAACCCAAAGGTTTGGAGTCTCTAAACTGGTCTAAGATGTTTTTTGTTGCAAACATACAAAAAATGATTGATTTTTTCTTATGTGCTCTCCTTCAAGTTTCCTTGTGGTTGAGTATCGATAAAATCAAGTTACATGACATTGTAGGTCTTTGTGCTAGCTATATAACCATATAATTTATTTTTTATTTAAACTATTTCAAGCCTTTTAACTATAATTTCTTTTGATTGTATGTCCATTTTCTATCAAAAACCAACATGTACTAATTGGGTTGTAGATTTTAGCTTGTTCATCGAATTTCACAACTTAGTTTTTTAGAAAGTAAACTCCATTATACACACTTTGAAAAAATAAGTTTTGATTTTAGATTATTTTTCAATCATTTCTAAGGGGAGCACACAAATATTTCATATTTTTGGGATGTTTCGAATTAAAAAAATTCATTTAAAAAATTTCGCATTATAAAATTACCCAAAAAATTTGGGATAAATTACATAGTGTTAGGTAACTTTTGACCAGAGCGATTAAAGAATTTAAAAAAAAGTTAAAATTTTAGGGAGGGGGGGGGGGGGGGGGGGGGGGGGGGGGGGACACTTTGTATTGTGTTATGTTTTTTTCTGAATAAACAATACCACTTTTTGTGGCCCCCTTTTTTGAGGACCTAAAACCAAACCATTTTGGAAAAAAATTAGTTGTTTAGAAACTAGATTCAAAGGACTACTACTTTTGTTTTTGTCATATCTTAAAAATTTGAGAGTAACTATCTTCAAATTCTTGTCAAAGTTCATAAATTGCTGATTTCAAAAAAAAGGTGTCCACTTATACCCCCCTTTTGGCACCACAACTTTGTGCACTTACCCATACTCTTATCATAGAAATAACTATATCTTGGATTCTTTTATTGATTTATGGGATGATAGAACTATTTTGAGATCTCAAATGGATCTGAGAGGTCCTCAACCCTAGTTATCAAGGATGGAGTGCAACCTTGACTAATCAAGTATGTATTGTGCCCTTGATGGACTAATTGGGCCCTATTTCAGGTCCCCTATTTGAATCATGTATATAGATAGAATTAGGGTGTTGATTCCTGAGTGGGTTGATCTGTGGGAGTTAGTCAATTCTGAACAAGGAGGGAGTTTCTTGAAGAAAATTAGGTGACCACTTGACGGACTTTTTGGATTGCATCGTAACTAGAGGTATTATCATCAATGCCAAAGAAAAAGATTATTGGACACTATAATTGGAATAATTTTTATATTTTCATTGATTTCAAACCTTTTTGGTGATATAGTTGGTACTTGAGTATAGATTCATATCTAGATTATTGATGAAGAGGATTTGAGAAGAAGAGATAACAATAGGACCTAGCAGAAAGGTTGAGTTATGTGGAATTATAATGGGCACTTGATCAGTTAGAATTTGAAAAGATAATGTGTTGTTTAATCATAACACTAAGTAGAGAAGATAGTTGCATTAAAACCTATAAGAGATGATCAATGAAGAGAAAATGCTTAAGCTTAATCAAGATTCAAAGAAGAAGATTAAGGAACTTATAATTGAAGTTGGGCTATGCTAGTGTTGATTGAATGAGCAGTAGAAGCCAAGAAATTTTAGTGTCAATTGAGCATGAGTAAAGATAGAGTAACAAAAAATTTGGATCAAGTGCAAGTAAAATGATCAAGCAAACACATTGTAAGTTGAGCAAGAGTCGAAGCTAGTGATGATTGAAGTGAAGGAATGCACTATTGGCCAAGTGACAAAATTTTATAGTTTGTGAAGGAATCGAGATTCCTAACCAACATAGTTGAATTCTTGGAATATGGAAAGTGTGTTGAAGATAAGGATTGATGAGCTAGAATGTTTCATGCAAGAGAAACTATGTTTGAGCATTTCTATGCATGAACTCAAAGAGAATTTTTGAGAAGCTTCTAGCAGAGGAAGGAGGAAAAGAAAAGATAATGGATTCAATGAATCTAACCTAAACCTAAGATCAATGGTGTTGTTTAATTATGAAAAGATCACATTACCTATTTAAGTAGGCATAAGGGCTATAATCTGAATAGGTGGGAAGAGGTAGTAGACCTAAAAAGGTTGGAGCAGTTGTTGATTCTATTGATTGGGAAATTTGAGTAGAAGGCTTAATAGTGAAGTGTTGAGGTGAAGAGTGATTTCTTGAAGGGTATCCAAGAGAATCAATGATGGAAATGTTAATGGAGGCTAGTCAATGAATCAACTATTGAACAAAATTTTTGATCTATGTTTGTAAAGCGAGTTCTATTTATTTAGATCAACCTATAGTTACCTTCAAACCATTTTATTAATTTATATCCCTTAATCAAGGTTAACTCAGTTGTCATTTGTAAATTCTTTAATCAAGGTATCATTCTAATAGAATGTTCTTGAGGTCCTCGAACAAGGCCACTCCTAACATGGTGCTTAAATCTTTTAATAGGGTCACACCTAATAGTGTGTATTGTAAAATTTGATAGGGATGGCTCCTAATAGAGCTTACTTTAGAAGAGTAAATAATGTGTGACATGTTGCCAGTGGATTTCCCAAATTAGGATTCCACATTGAATACTAGTGTGTTAGTTGTGTGGATGTTATTTAAGATGTTAGATTGTTAATGTTTTGCATGAACTACGAGTTTGTTATTATTGAGACATTGGACTATAGTTTATGTTACTAATAAGTTTTTACAGAGACCAAGAGGATTAGATGTTGGAAATACAATAGTGAAAGTAAACTCTAAGAGGGGGGGTGTGAATCAGTACTTAAAGCTTCTACCTTAAAATGATTCACCATACATCCATCTCACAATCTATGCATGTAAAATGAAATACCAAATTAAGCATATAGATCCATAGTATGAAAGTAAATTAACATTCAACACATGTAGGCCACCTTACTAACTATTATACCTAAACATTGGTTATGTGTGGCATTTATTTCCTTGATATAGCTAGTAGGCTCAATGTAAATCTTTGAATTGTTTATTATACTTGCGACCTATATGTTCCCATACTCTAGTGATTTGGGGATTCAATGACAACTATTGAAAGAGGTGGGTCTTGAACCTTTTTCCCTACTAGTTTTGAATCTAACTCGATAGTAATATTTAACTTTTCTAGTTCTTTTGATGTGCCTATTCCACTTAATAGTAGAAGCTGGGGACTACCTGTGCTTCATACTGACAAAATAACCTCACTTAAATCTGATAACTTGTTGGTTGATACTTGATGAGACTTGCCACTACTGGTACTATTGAATTCCACACCGCTAGCCTTCAGCTTTCCTGCAACATTATTCTAAAGCTCATGACCTTCAAACTCTATAGAGAATAGAAATATTACTTTATTAGTACAAAACACAAAGATTTACACTTAAATACAATTTATTCTTGCAAAAAAAAAAAAAAAGGAGGATATAGATATAAAAAGGATATAGAGATATATAACAATTAGGTACCTGAAGAGGAATCAACAAGGATTTTGTTGGCTATCATATTCAGGAGAAGTACAATGTTGTCTGGATTTGCATACTACAAAAAACCTCTAGCCATGTGTCCAGTCCCATTCTTGTCAAAAATAGTAGCACTAATCTTGGTACCCTCCAAATTATCAAGAGTAAACTCATTATAAGGAAGCACTCCAACTTCCAAAAGTCTATTCTGGATAGTGGAGCTCTAAAAAAAAAGGTGGTTAGGTTTAAAGGCATTCAATCTCTCCACCCCTTCATATGAAAATTTCAAAAACTTCTCATCCCAATCCATCTTTCACTAGTACATTTGGGCTCATTTTTCAACCCTTATTGGTTAAAATTTTGACCCAAATTTGACCAACCCATTGGTCAACCTATTGGTCGAAAACCTTCTAGAGCCATGGTGCAAGCTCTACTAGGAAGTGGTCAAAATTTTGACCAATGAAGGTAGAAATTTTGACCAATGAAGGTAGAAATTTCGACCAATGAAGGTAGAAATTTCAACCAATGTAGGTAGAAATTTTGACCAATGAAGGTAGAAATTTCTACCAATGCCTAGGCGTTAATTTTTTTTTAGGCATTCTATAAAATAGTTCACATGCCTTGCATATGATATGACATTTTGCATGTATCCTGCACTCTCTCATCCGATAGATTATGGATTACAGAGAGTGATCTGAAACAATGATGCTAAAAAATGCACACAATCAAATCCAAAACAAACTTGCATTACAAATGGATTATGAAAATCTTATATTGTTAATTTTGCATGCACATCCACCAGGACAATCACAACTTAAATTATATATATTTTAAGTTGTGATTGTCCTAGTGGACGTGCATGCAAAATTAACAATATCAGATTTCCACAATCCATTTGTAATGCAAGTTCATTTTGGATTTGATTGTGTGAATTTTTTAGCATCATTGTTTCAAATCACTCTTCATAATCCATCATCAACTGGATGAGAGAGTGCAGGATGCATGCAAAATGTCATATCATACACAAGGCATGTGAATTATTTTATAGAATGCCTAAAAAACATCAACAGTAACTAATCAAACTATTGTAAACACTGACAATAACTAATATGTTTCTTCATTAATATGCCCGATACAATAAGAAAAATTGGCAACTATGCACAACACGTTATATGCTAAAAGGAAATCATTTAGGAGATACAGAATTTGAACAACCATATGTTAAGATTCTACAATTTGTATCACTTGCCTAAGTGTGACAGTTGAGAATAAGTTTGTCATCTTCCCTATAGTATGTTCTGATGGCCTGCACATCCACAAAAGTTAGAAGCATCTCAAATTTGTAGAATATGAATTGTTTGGTAGTGAATGGACATGATTGACAATAAATCATCATATAAAAAGACTCCCATGTGAAGCATGAATAGCAAAGGAAATGAATATGGGTGATAGGGAAGAGAATTCAATAATAGAGGCTCTTAACTTTAGTTACAGTCATGATATGGGTAATGCACAACTATTGTTTGTGCTTAAGGATCCTTTAGGTCAGTAGAATCACATGCAAATTGTATGTGACATTGTAGTAAGAAAACTATAATAAGAGCTAGGAGCTTACCTAGTGATCAAGGCTTGAGACTGGATAGTCATGGTTAGCAAACAAGTAATGCTTTGAACATGATTTGATAGATACCATACCTAGCATGTACGCTTTTGACATAATGATGTAATTAGTTAATAAATCACTAATTACATCATGATCAGACACAATGGAATCGACACTACTGTACTAATTCATGTGTAGAAGTAGACTGAAAGGACTTCAACATTGTTGTGATGGCTCTGAAATGGCTAGCATAATCCCTACCAGTTACAAAGATACAAGGGTGTACCTAAAATTATATTACATGTTGTTTATTTGGATCAAATACATTTGCAAAGACTCCTCGTCCATGAAGGGGTCTAAATTTGCTAGAGCACATTTCAACAATCCAATATCTCAAGAGAAGGGAAAAACCCAAGATTTGAAGCCCATCAAAATATTTTTCCACAACTGGCACCACAGGGAAGAACATTGTAGTTAGCTTCTTTATGTTTTAAAAAAATATCAGAGGGCCCCACTGCCTAAATGGTGTAGTCATACAATATAAACAATTGCAATCTAGCAAGTCCTACTGCCCAAAATTGGTGAAAGTCCCATTCATAGGCACCCCAAGAAGGCCAAACACAAAGACCAATTGATATTTCTTCAAGACATAGTATATAAATACCATTCTACTGATGCCTTTGATTCTGAGGACCTTGTTGATGTGCTTGTTGGTTCAATGGGTGAGCATACTGAGTAAATGGTTGTGAATACAAATTAAGTGGCCCCTAAAAATATAGGAAAACATTACAATCATCCTAAGCTCCCAGATTTTGTTGTTTATGTAGTATCAGACAAAGTTTACTAACTAACATTTGAAATCAATGGCTTCTCAGTTCTCACTTGTGACTGAAGTGGTCCAACCAAGCCAAAGTGAAACTATGATGTCTCATCCTATGTACGGTCATTAAAACCTACTTGCATAAAGAGGCCCTCAAACCCATGTGGCATATAGTTCTATACCAAATTATGTCAAAATTAGGACTTGCCAGCATTGAGTTTTACATATTTGAAACTCAATGAATGTTTGAAATCATTGAGTTGCTTAAAGCAAGAAATGCATGCAAACTAAATTAATATTTTGAGATATAGCAAGTAGTAGATTGTATGAACATAAAGAATCATTATACAAGGAATAACCTAAGGCCTAATCAAAGAGTTGCAAATATCAAAGTACATAAAGGAACTGATAATGGAACCAAAAATAATCGTGATATATATCAAGCAGCATCATAAGCGTGAAAAAATTAGACATGCTACAAGAACCACCAAGTACCTAAGGCATAAATCACTTATAAGTAAACCATTGAATTCTTTCTTGAAAGTGTAAAAGCCAGGACAAGTACAAAGCTATACCACATTACTTAGATCAAAATTCACAAAACATAGGTACCAAGTTAAAAAAATTAAGTGTTCGAAACCACCAGGTTTGATCAATTCAATGTTCAAAAACCATAATTACTTGGTCCAAAATTTTGATTTGTTCAGGAGATCCATAAAAATTGGAAATCCAGAACCTAAGAATGAATTCACTAAAATTTGTATAGGAATTGAAAAGCCAAGGATGAATTGGACAAATTTTCCTAACTACATCAGAAAGTCCACCATCTGACACTTTAGCATGAAAAGTTAATCAAAATCAAAGACAACATGAATACAACACACTTCGCACCAAGACATATACCATAATTCAATTACCTATTAAACAGGCATTTCAACTTGAAGAAAGTGGGGATACCAAAATAGAGCAATCATGCAAAAGATTGGAAGCCTATCATGCAATTGTCTATAGAATTTCCAATTTCACTGTCATAAAACATTAGATGCCTACAACCAAAGAATATCTTCCTTGCTACTGACATCCACATCTCATAATATGATTTAATTTTGAAAAATGCAAGAGAGGGAAAACACAAACAATATGCACTAGCTTCAAAATAATGTCTCCCCTGACTCCCTCAACATATGAAAAAAGACTGCCAAAATATATCGAAACATATTACAGTTTTTATATAAGCAAACAATAGTGTGTGAACATTCTTAGGCAAACAACGAGTGAAAATTCTCCTTGGGGCATCCTATTGAAAAAAGCTACAAAAGGTAGTCGACAGATACGAAAAAGTCAGAGATGTATATCCAATCAAAATCATATATCCTATCAAAATCTATATTTGCAGATCAACATAGTCTCCACATAACAAAAAATTAAAGATGTAAATCCAACAAAGATCTAAATCTACAGATCAAATTAATGACTCATCTGAGAAATGAAGTCATTTCTAGTATTTGATACTGAGTAGCCACTTTGGGAATTCTAATTCAAAAAGTCTCCAACGAAGGCACCTTGCGTGTTTTGGGTGACATACTCAACACCATGTCCACCTTGGGATGCCTATGTAAAAACTTATATAGTAAGATAGCAATTCAAAAAAAATATTCAATTAAAGTCTGTAAGTTCACACAATAATTCAGAACTAAAATCTAAGAACCATCACCTGAGTATTGAAGTCAGCTACATTGTAAGACACATGAGAGCCTTGACTCTTGAAATATTCCCCAAGAAAATCCTGAACAGAAGGTCTTTACTTCAAATTTATGATTTTCAATTTGAAAATATACAACATAGAAAATCTATCTACTTGTTTTGTTACAAATCACTTGTTGACATCATTAATTTAAGCCATGATACATATGCTCAAAGAGTAGCTGAGACATTTCCCTAAGAGAAAAGCCATCCTGTAGGCTTTGACTCAATCCCTAATTAGGCAACTACCATAACATGTTGATACAAACTTCAGTCAAATGTTCAAAAATCATTTCCCACAACTTTCTACAACTATTAGTATTTCCTACCTATCAAACAAAAGCCAGCAAATATACATGATTACCTGAGTCAATAAGCCAGTTTGAGATAGCAGACCTCCAACTAAAGTCTGGCTTGTTGGATTTTCAAGACTAGAAAAGTTGAAACCAAATCCCATACCTCCAATTGGTTGATGTGAACCTTGATGTGGTAAATGCCCCCCAATGGGACCACCAACACTTCCACGTCATGCACCAAATCCTCTGTTACACATTTGTAGCCCTTGAGGAACACCTATTGCTCCATGGACACCACCTCATGAAGGAATTGCATAAGGTTGACAAAGTGGTGCTCCAAGGTATGGTGGAACAAGAACTCATGGAAAAGGAAAGCCAGCTGGGTGTACCCCAAATTATTGATTTCCATTGGGTAGCTATCCAAATGGTATGAAAGAATTTCCTGCATAGCATATCCACATAGTTGAATATAAAGATTGAAACATTTACAAATTTATGTAGTTAACAAGAATGGATAAATGATTAGATCCTTAGCAAATACTAGAAATCACTTATCTACCAACCTACATCTATCTTTAAAATGCTACCTCTTGCACGAGCATTCTTTTTATTATTCACTACCCCAACATTGAAGTTGTTAGCAACATTAGTTGGCCCACCCCTAGGGAAAATTCTTTGGTCATTATAAATCTTTTGTTCATGATAAGGAGATTGGAAGCAAGATTAGTGTATGATAATAGATAATGGTGCTTCTGAGTTGAACTATCATATTAGCATACTGCGCAATCAAACCACATATATATGAGTGGGGCCCAAATCTAAATATACCTTACATCATAGTAATGAAAGATACTTTTACTGTAAAGTAATCAAATTTCCACAATCCATTAAAAATGCATATTAGTCTTCTGGATTTTGATTATGTAATAATTTTTAACATCAGAGTTTTGGATCACACACGATGAACCATCGCGATGAAGAAGAGTGCAAGAGAATAGAAAAATAATGTGTGTGATCCATCGTAATAAAGGAGAGTGTAAGAGAATAGAAAAATATGATTTTTTTCTATACCCTTGCACTCTCCTTCATCCTGATGATGGATCACCATGTGTGATATGAAACTTTGATGTTAAAAATTCCTACAGTCATTTTTCTATTCTCTCGCACTCTCCTTCATCCTAATGAATAATTACTATGTGAGATCTGAAATGTGGATGTTAATAATTCTTACAGACAAATTCTAGAAGACTAATATGCACTTTCAATGCAATCAAATAGTAAAAAAGAAAACATCTTTACTAGATTGAGAAGTGTTTCTATTTATTGTACAAATTTTAAGAAATGGAATCCCTGCCCGAAATGAAAGTAAAACAAACATAAGCAACATTGGACCCAACATCTAAGGAAAAAGTTTCACAATCATCTTTTAATCACCATCAAAACTGGAGCAAGTTAATCAATGGAAACATCTTTTACCTTCTTTGGTTTCTGAAACTGTACCATGCTTTGCTTTAGATTGTTTAGTGGCCCTTCTACTAAGCATTTGTATTCCTATAAAGAAACATAAATGACATCATAGAACTTTAGTAACTTGTATATACATCACATAAACATGCATAACAGACCATGATTTCAGATCATAGAGAATAAGCATTGCCTTATAATTAGAGAGTAAATCATTCCAATGTGGTTGTTTTCATAAAACCTTTGGATTCCCCAAAACAACAATACCATAGAAAGCTCATGTAAGTGCAACATTCAGCTTCCAGGGGTCATTCAAAAATCCAATACCCTAAAGCAACATGAAAAACAATCAAATTTCATATTTCCTAAAGTGCAGTCAATCCATTAGCCACAAGAAAGTTATTTTAGGTTCCAATTTTCTCATCCAGAATGTCCAAAGGGTATACATCATCCAGAATGTCCAAAGGGTATACATCTTCATACCTGATGCTCATTACTCCTTATGCAAGACAATATTATATAATCTTTTCCACGACCCTGAAATGAATCTACACTTGCAACCTAGAAGTGGAGAAGGCAGAAAACAACCAATACCTCAATTTCCTTATAAAGTTGTTGACACAATGCACCATGCCTAACCATGTGATTAACAATGTAGGCTCGATGTCCCTCATATGGTGTGATTACCCCAATCTATGAAAAGTAACATAGTGAGTACAGAATATAGAAAAGAGCTTTGCAAACCAAAAACATTTTTTGACAAAAACAAATAATACATGGCCAGGAATTACACCACTTCTCAAAAAAGTTGTTACGATCTTCTCCACATTTTCAGATTCAGTTCTATTTAGATAAGATGTGCCACTTGCACTTATCTCTTCTTGCCCCATATGAAACAAGAAATTTTCAATAAACTTTGAATTTTGAATAGAAAATATTATTGATAACAGCAACAATTGTAATCTACTAAATTCACGAGGCACAAACATAAGAAATAATAATAATACATAAATTTGGTTGCCAACCTAGACATAAAAGAACATGGGCCAATTTGGCATTGGCCATGGAAAATCAATTCCAGTTAACTGTCTCTCAATTATAGCTACACAGTTCTGAAGTGTGCCTTTACAGAAGTTTTTTGAAGGAAATTCAGATAAAGATGGATGCATATGATATTGAACCTGCAAAGGATGCAAACTCAATCTGTAAATGCTTTTCAATGCATCTTAATTTATTAACAAATTCAGATTATTCAAATATCGTTAGCAAATAAAATTCAAATGAGTGCAGAGCACAAGATCATTTCCAAATAGGAGCTTCAATTCAATGAAGCTGCTGCAATATACATGCATTAACTATCTATGGATGCTAGAACAAAAACAACAATCATGCTAAGTAAAATGAACTTTGTTTGCAAGCTATAGAATTTTAGAATAAATGATGAAATTGAGACATAACAACTAAGAAATAATCTTCATGCAATTTATAATAATGGGACATACAATAATACTCTGACCATTACATCAAACTATACATCTCTTGTGTATTGTACCATACAAGCAATAATTCATTTGCCAGTACTTCATTGGAATATATAATAAGTGCTGGTTAATATGATCTTCATTTTGAACATACTAGAACACAAACAATAATTTAACCTCTAATCTGAAAGGCTTAACACCCAAGAGTACAAGTCGCTCGAACAAAGACTATGCAAGACCAGCACGAGCTGCCTTATTGCACATTATCACAGGACCAAGTTGGCAGTAATCTCCAACTAGTACCACCTAAATTTGACATAAATAAGAAATATTAGTACTGTGCCACCTATATTAAATAGGGAAAACAACTATTGATAAATTAAAATATACACGGTTAGAAAACTGTTGGTGTTCAATATTCTAATTCAATTAAATGCAAGAGAATAAGAATCATGTAAACAATATGCACTTGTAACTCTGGGCTTATTACCTACTTTGCTCCAAGAACTAATGGAATTAAGCACTCAGGTTCAGTGGCTAGTGTGGACTTGTCAATGAGGACTTGCAGAATTAGCAAACTATATGTTAGAATGTCCATTGTGAGAATGTGAAGTCTGCTGTAAGTACACAGAGAATTTGTTATTTAATGAATGGAAGTCATTGGTGTTGACCAACCTGACGAAACTTGAAGTTTGATAGTCGAGAATCGCTGGCACCAACGCTGACATTAGCACTTTGAACTATCTCTCTCTCTATTCCTCTTTTAAGTGCCTTATACTTCTTTTCATCAGCACTTGATAGTTCCCTTATTACAATAGTTAGAATGTAGGTATTATTCAACCTTAAGAAACAATGTATAGGGGTACATGTTTCAAAAATAATTCATATCAAAAAGAGATATTAGACTACACCCATAACTACAGGAAATGTTGTTAACACTATTTATCAATTATATACCACAAAATCTATTATATGTTTCAAAATTAACATGAACTTTAGTGAAAACATATCGAGTCCCAACCAAGCCATATAGGCATAATGGACCATGGTTGGGAACAAAGTATTTTTATTATATGTTTCAAAATTAACATGAACTTTAGTGAAAACATATTGAATCCCAACCAAGCCATATAGGCATAATGGACCATGGTTGGGAACAAAGTATTTTTCTGCCTTACCAAATTTAGGTTTGAGTTGTATTTTTCAATTTTTATGCCATGATTAAAAAATGAATCATTTGTTAAAATAGGCATAAGTTTATAAAAAGGATATTTTAATGCTTTATAGAATGTGAACAAAGATCTTATGATATATGTCAAAAGGTTCATGTTTATTTTCATTTTCAACAGGGATAAAATATTAAAGAAGTTAGTCAGAATTGTTTTATTATTATTAGTTTTATTCAGAAAAAATGAAGGTGCATACTATCCTAGAATGATCCCTGCTCCTCGTCTAGAATTTGACACCTGCCTTGGAGACCTATACAGTGTAGCGCCGATGGAAGATAGGTTTGTCATACTTTTTTATAAGAAATCAAATGAAAGACCTTAACTCACAGCAGGCATATTGAGATTTATTTTTATGTTTGTACAGTGAAGAGCACAACACTATATTGGAAACCATAAAGCAGCAGTATGGAGTGGTACGTATATTTCACAGGTCTTGAGGTAGTTTAGTAATCTTGGGAACACCAGGATTTTTAGAATGTTTTTAGTTCTATTTATAAATTATTAGCCAAGTTTCACTATTTTGCAATGAATCCACTAGTAATGATGAATTATTTCATAAACATATTTCCTGATTATAAGGCTTTGGATTAATGATCATGTGTTTCCCAAATCTCACATTGTCCCTATCTTTCTATCATCTAGCAATAATACTTCACCCAATTACTGTATGGATACAAGATCTAATGCCTCCTAGGCTGGGGTCCTATTAAGGGGGTTTCAAGATATATGTTTTAAGGTCACATGAAGTCATAAACTTTTCTTTTCCATTGACTCAATAGTTTTCTCAAAAATAGAAGCTCCTAGCTTTTAGGGTTGCAGATTTGGTTTGGTTGGGTGGGGGCGGGGAGGACCCGAGGGGAGGGGAGCGCTAAAAGAATGCCCCATTAGATTAACCCGTGTGAATTGAATATGCTAAATAGAAAAATTGTTGAAATCACAACTTCCATATATTTTAGAGCTAAAATTTCAACCTTGACCTGCCCTTCAAATTTCATGAGACCACTAACTGTAAAAAAATCCCAAACAATCTCAACAGCACCCACAGAAATTGTTTAGAAAGCCCCCTCCATGAAACTCCACCCTAACCATGCAAAATGAAATATTCAACAGATAAATATGAGTTCTAACATCCTCATCTTGCCACTTCAACATATAAGCAGTTTAATATTTGCTGCATGCCCATACATAGAGAAACATATTTCAATTTGCACATATATATCATACTCTGTACAAGTCTAAACAACAGCTATATACTCTATTCTATGCAGTATATATATTTAATTTGAGAAGTAGTGACTTTAAAATATTTCGTTGAATGATTTTATCTCTCTATGCGGCAGGAATATATTCACTACAGAATGGTTGTTATGATATTTATGTGTTTTCTTATGTGACAGTTGAAAGAAAGAACATTGAACGATGGTTCATACATGGGCTCCCATGTGATGCAATATGGTGACATTCCCATTAGTGATGAGCCATTATCCTTTTATGTGGGCTTTGACCCTGCCAATGCTAATGCTACCTTTCAGAAAAGTTTGCCACAATATCTTAAGGATAAAAACCCTACATTTATAAATCAGCGCGATGCAGATCTTCTTCACCTGTGGCGAAAGGTTGATGAACAAAACAAATGCGATTCGGTTTTCTTTCTTGTGCGATTGTGTAAAACTTGTTCATGTCAAACTAGATTTGGTGTACAAAATGCATTGTGGACATCAAGTGTCACCAGTTTCTTTGTCCTGAAACATTCATCTAGAATCTTTTAGAAAAATATTTTAGCATCATTATGTTTGTTTTATCTGATCAAGGACATTCATGGAAGATATTTTAGTTGTAAGCTAATCTATAACCAAAATTGGGGCTTTCCTCCTTTGCAGTATCAAAGATCCAAGGTTGATTCCCCAGAAAAAATGAAGGCTGAAATAGAACTTGCTGAAGCCATGGCACATCGGTCACATGTGGATAAAAGCATAAAGCTTATTTTAAAGCTTTTGTTTGGATCAGAAATAGGATCTTCTATTTTGAGTGTTGTGCGACCACATGGGCAACCTTTGGTCATATGTAGCTTGTCACTTCTACATTATAGAATAATAATAAAATGAAATAATAACCGAAAAAAATGTTAACTTTTACCTCTTGTGCTTTCTTCATACCAAGTTCTAAATCGACAGTAAGATTACATGTAATGTTAAGAAAAAATTTCAATGCCAGTATTTTATGGAATTTTTTGTTGTTGCTAATGTTGGTTGTCTATGATAGGTACACACATACGAATCCCATTGTGGGCCACTTTCCAGTACGGGATGAAACACATGCGTTCTCTAGCAAATATCTATAACAAAGGTATTGTTGTGGATAGCATGGCTGAAGTTTCATCTGAGGCATGCACTAAAATCCCAGCTATAAAATGGAGTTCACTCGTAGTTTAGTTGGTCAGACGGACTGATCCCTCACAATGCAACTATTATGCCAAGAAAGATTTCCCCTATAATTATGTAAATATCATCTCAATCTATTTCAGATTGGTAATTAAGCTGGAATTTGAGCATTCAGTAAAACTTATTATAGATATTATTGAAAATCTACATTGTAGCTTTGTTTCCACCATACCAATTCATGTAAAGCCAGAATAGTGATGTTTCAGTAGTTGAAAGTTATGTAACTATCCAGAATCCAAATATGTTATGTGCAGCATCACTTTGCAGACTTGCAATGAGGATCAAACAAAAGAGAAAAAATGGAACTCAGCAGATGTACTAAGATATATTTGATCTATAGAATTGAGTTCAGCATCTTATAATTATGACTATATTCATGTTAAACCATGACATTGTGATTCTGTATGTTAATGAAAGCTCTCTTTATTTAGCCTTCCCTTGGTCAACAGATGAACATATCAATTGGAAAAATAGCTAAAATATAATAAGTGTTTCATTTTCAATCATGAAATTCAGATCATTTCTGATTCAAAGTGACCCAGGAAACTTCTTATTGAACCAAGCACATTGATACTGTTTTATGTTTAAAATGCTCTTCTATCAATTAAAAAATGAAAAATATATTTTAGCATTTATTAGATCCCTGTGATTGAATCTGTAGTTATCTAGAATGTGGCCAATTAGCCATAGCTCATGACAAACATTTATTTAACTGTACTGCTTGGTGTTTCTAGTTTATAATCCTGTCCAAGGTGTTGGTTATAACCTGAAGATATTTCAGGCATAAACATAGTAAGCTGCTTAATTTTGAGGATTCAATTTTTTATGAGTTCCATGATGCTGAGAATGGCAGGAGCTTGTTAATAACTTGGTTGATATCTTCAATTCAAAAGTAGCTTCTTGTGTGGAAGGAGCAAGTTTTTTAAGAAATGATTTGTCTTTTTTCCATAGGATTTTAAATATATCCAAGGATCGCTACAAAGCTTATGTGCTAGAAAGTAGTGATTGTCAAGAGAAGTTTCATGCTTGTCTTACCAAAACAAAGGTCATGACAAATTAACAAAGGAAGGCAACCGTATATTGTGGTAGAACTACTACACTTTAAAACAATATAAGATTTTAATAAGGAATACTCTAGTGCTACACTTAAAACTAGATCTCAAGTTGTCCGAATGGTAGTTTGAAGGAAAAATAGGTCATAGATTAGGTTTGTACATAAAACAAACTAGGTTACTTTTTAAAGGAAAAGATGAAATAGAAGTGAGTTAAATAACACAGATTTACATTGCATGCTGAGTAATCCAAATTCAAAAAGGATGAAGAGGAATTATGTGCCTAAATAAAAAAGAAGTCCTAAAAGATCATCAAGAAGGATTTGAGGATGCTACTAAGAAAAATAGTGTGAACACCCACAATTTTGCCAATTTGCACTAGAATTCTTCATCTCAGGTCCACTTGATTCTAGAAAACAACTATTAGCTACTCCTTGCTAGACATCATGTTCACTAATTATTACCAAATTAAAAAAAAAGTTTTGATTTTATTAATGAGGGGCCAAAGCAATACAAGTTTTTCTTTCTAAACTAGCATTGTTTTATGAAGTTAAATGGTCGGTTACTAATTTACAGAAACAAGATTAGCACCCTAATTAGAAACATTGTAAGGTGTCATCATGCAGATCCATGTTGTCTAGAATGAAAAGGAAAGCATCAATGGTGCATCTAGTTTGTGTTGAGCTAGTTTTGTAATTCACCCAAAAATGAAAGCATGACACAACCTTGATTGGGAGAAATTTTGTTACCTGTTAGCTGAAAATAAAATCATTTCAGCAAGCAAGGGTGCACGACTTGTTAAATTTTTATGTGTTTCTCAAATAGGTTATGTGGATTGTCAAGCAAAAGCATCATAGATGAGGTCTAAACATGATACAAACTATGCCTCTTTTCAAAGAAAATATTTAAATCACACAAATCAATATTATATGCAAATTAATCCAAATCCAGAAAAGTTGAAGACAAAAGATATGTCTAATTAATTAACACAGACCTAAAAGATACTAATAGAGGATTTGTCTCAAATAGTTTATGTGGATTGTCAAGCAAAAGCATCATAGATGAGGTCTAAACATGATACAAACTATGCCACTTTTCAAAGAAAATATTTAAATCACACAAATCAATATTATATGCAAAGCAATCCAAATCCAGAAAAGTTGAAGACAAAAGATATGTCTAATTAATTAACACAGACCTAAAAGATACTAATAGAGGATTTGAAGATGATTTTCAGAAAAATGGTGTAAATGCACATGATTTTTCTAGTGCACACAATAAATCTTATAGGCAGGTCTGTTTGAAGTCAGAAAACAACTATCAGCTACTAATTGTTGAAGATAATGTTCACCAATTACTAACACATTGAATCACAGGCTTTTCTTTTATTAATGAAAACAACACAATTTTTTCCTTTCTAAATTAGTATCCTTTCTTGAATTTGGATATCCTATAATTTTTTGTGAAGACAGAGTTAGTGCCCTTATAGGAACCAATGTGAGTTGCCATCATGCAGACCCACTTTGTCTAGAATAAAAGACAAAGCATTTAGGCCGCATCCAGTTTGTGCTCAACTAGTGAAATACACCTCTACCATGGATGTAAAGCACAGCGAGAATGAGAGAAATTTTGTTACCTGTTACCTGAAAATAAAACCGGTTGAGGAGGCAAGGGTGCATGAGTTGTCAAAACTTCATGTGCTTCTCAAACAATTTATGTGGATAACAAGCAAAGTGTTCACATACCCTCATATGTTTTGATATTGAAACACAGTCAATATTTTTTTGATAGGAAATGTTTAGTAAAATGAAGCAGAGAAAAAGAAACATAGTTGCAGTAGCACCCTTCTACCAAAAAAAACACACCTAGTATACAATAATGGATAAGATCACGACAACAATAATAATTACTCATTACTAAAGAATGCGGTATCAATGCCAAGACATGTCATGTCCTAAATTTAACAGGACAAAACTCAACCATTTTTTATTTTTTAAATTTCTAATTACGAAACTTGATTCACGTAAAGGTTTAAGTTACACATAAAAGATTTTACTCTAGTTTTTTTTTTTTTAAGGTGTAAGTAATTAATTGAATTCTGATTATATTCCATTAAGATTAAAAGTCAGTATCAGAAAATATTACACTATCCCAACCATCAATATTTGTGCTATGGGATCTCATAGCATAGGTTGATAGATTTTTCGATTAATTAACCCATAGGTTTGTGATTTCAACAGTATGTCATCAAGTCAAGGGGTAACTAGGGTTTCCAAGTTTCCCAATTTGAATTTAAGATAGTTAAGTGTCATCTAGTAAAATGAGGATCACAAGTTTTACCTATAGATATATGTACCAAGATAATAATAATAATATTTTACCAATATAGAAGTTGTCATTTGAGGATCATATTACCCTTCTGCATCCTATTTCACAAAAGTTCATCTCTTTTTGGAAGAAAGATAAATTAAATGTATAAATTTATATTAACATTTTCACATATTCTTGCAACTTATGTTCTTGGTAAATAACATTGTTCTTACACTTAAGTATTACATTATGATAAATCATTGTTGTCTTAATTAACATTAACCATACACCCAATAAAATAATAAAATAATTGTCGCACGTATATATATATATATATATGTTTAATAGTATACCAGAGTGATATCAACCCTATTCTTTAAGTGTTACTTAATTTGTGTATGTACTAAGGGCGTTATATAGGTTATACCTACTATATTTCAACTATTCATTTATTTAACTTTTATTTTCTTATTTCTATTTTACTAATCATTTATCATTAAACAAAATATATCATTTCTTCTTTAGGACCTATAACTTCAATAATTTTAATCTTAACACTCCACTAATTACTAAATTTACCTATTCTATTACACTTTCTAACTAACGTTGAATTAATTATAGCCTTTAACACCAATTTTAATATCACTAAGCTTAATTATAACATCAATCACAAAACATCTTAATAAAAGGAACCATTTAGTTTAATAAATTCATTTTCTTCTCCTACACATGATATGTGACCAAAAACAAATAAAATGAGGTAAACTTACTTCAATCCTATCTCCCCAACACCCTTGACATATGATTAAAATATAATAGTTTGATTCTATGGTTAAAATAAACACCTACTCATTTAAGCATCTAAATCCTACCGAACTCAATACTCCATCCAACCATACCCTCTAACTTACACTAATTTCATAAATTTGCTAAGCACCTCAAATCTCTCTCCCCTCAAATCAGGCGCTAGGAATTGTGTCTTCTCTTCCCAAGGCCATGGGGTCACGTGCCCCCTTTATCCTTTCACCAAGAATGTTCTAATATATAGTTACTTCCCTTCCCAAATGCATCCAGTTTGTCAGCAAGATCCCAAGGCATAGACCCACTTCCCCACATCAATTGTTCCCTCACTCTTCCAAACGCATGGTCACTACTTCCTAGGCGTGGGTGCCTGGTTGGGTTTTGTGTATGACCTTCCCTTTCACATTTCCTAACAAGAAGTAGGCGCCTAAACCAAAGGCTTTGAGCAGCAATTAAAGAAAGAGATGTATCTTACTCTTTTTCCAAGGTGAAGGCCGATTGGTGGAGAGGAAGTGTTTGTCCCAAGTTTGAAAGGATTCCCTCCATCTTTGCTATAAAAGTGGCGCCCGAGAGGAGAAGGTCTGACATTGGTCAGAATAACCCAAGAGCTAGGCGCTATGTGGGGCCACTTGTCCCATCTAAATTTCATGTACATGTCTTTTTAACTTTTTGATGGGGTAGGCGCCTTCCTTAACATGTGACATGGTGTTTACCCTTGATCGAAGGGAGGAGGCGGCTTACATATGTTTGCTGACATATGGTCAGAGTTGTATCCTCTCCCAAGCGCCATAAGATCTGCAAGGAAGAAAGACGCCTATGGGAGTGGGGACCACTGTCCCCCTCATTAGTATGTTGGTTATTTATAATTTTTTTTTTTTCCTTATTTCCTTTACACCATGCAAACGTCTAATACTAATATATTTTATTATATTTTATTTATTTTATTTTCTTTGGGTCTCTCTATGTTATATGGAAAGCACATCCTAGGCTGACGCCCTACTCTAAGGGAGTGGTATTTTATATTATTTAGAAGTAGTAGGCATGAGTAGGTATCTTGTTTTCTAGTTAGGCATGATTATTTTATTGGTTCTTCATAATGAAGATTCTAGGCATATCCTTATTGAATATTATAATGACCTATGACCTGTAATTGGGATGGAATTTAATTGTCTATCCCATACAAATTCGAGAGAGTAAAATGTAGCTACAAGTGGTCTTGCCATCCTAAGTTAGATACATTTTCTCCCTCCTCATCTTATGAGCTATTAGGACTTGAGATCCAAATGAACTTATTTTCAAACATATTCAAAGGACTATCCACTATAATAACTCTCTTCCATTGTATTAAATGCATGCATATAATTTTACCATGAAACCATTTATGTTTTCCGATTGAACCAATTATGCCAATAAGGATCTTCTATACAACAACTATGAAATATCTATACCAAAGGATTTATAGAACAATATGAGTATCTAATTAACATGATTTCTCCATATTACATCCAACCACACCATGGTAGATTTACATTGAACATTTCCATGCAAGAGCAATTATATTCATCTTACTCAATAACTCCACTTTGTACAATTACAACAACATCAAATAAGAAGTAAGTCCCTCTCTTCTTTTGTGCATTACAATAGAACAACTACGTAGACTTAACATCATAGCACATGGAGAGGTGACAATGAGAAGATTCATCTTTTCACACACTTGGTATTTTTTTTGTTTTCTTTTCACATTTCCAAGAGTGAAAACTATAATCTCTTCAAGGATATCCATCTTCACAAAACCTAAAAAATAAAAATAAAACACAAAACTTGGAACCATGGAGGCTCACCTCCCAACCTAGGCTTCTATGAAGCCACCCACCGAGCAAGGGAAACAAGATGCAAACCAGGTTTCGTTCCAATCTTACAAATGCATGAACATCACATTTCAGCACTTAACAATCTCATCCCAAGGTATTTCACAAAGGTTCACCAATGGAACCTTGAACATAGGGTGAAGGTGTGCTTTCAAGGAGGTTTGCCATATCATAGCATATCTGTCATAAACAACTTTCATGCCCTTTCGGGGCTTCATAAACCAACAAAATATTATACCCTTTCGGGGCTTCACCAATCAACAAAATATCATGTTCTTTCGAGGCTTCATAAACATCCTCCACCACACACCACCAACAACTTTAGCTTCATTGAAACCCATACTTCATTTACTTCCTTTCTTTACCATTTTTCCCTTATCACCCCCAAGGTAGAATATGAATGAAAATGGCATACAATGGAGCCCATACTCCAAGGTCCTCAACTTTGCAAGCCCAACTATGCCCTTCACCCTGGACTTCTCTTCCCTTTCCACAAGGGTGAGTGAAGCCCTCACACCCATGATCACATTCACATTCCAATCCAATAAGAAAACAAAACCAAGAAGAAGAACCAAGAAATCTTCAAGAACACAACACATTCTCACAATGCCACAACACAATATCAAATGCATAATGCAACAAGAACACAACACTTTCACACAATGCCAAAGTCCATAACACAAGATTTACAATGCAATGAATACTCCATTGATAAATCTTCACACTTGCAAATTTTCTTAACCATGCTAAAAGAAAGAAATGAAAAAGAAGCATGTTTTGAGACACCAACCTTGGTCCAAGCTAGGGTAAGGATAGTTGTAGTAGAGCTCCCTTCATCTCTCTCAAAAACCTAACTATCTCTAAACTTAGGGAGTGGGTGAACAACCCACTAGTTTGTCACCCCTCCACTAAAAAGACTCTCTAAAAGCCCTTTTTTAGTAGGAACATCAAGCCTCCTTTTTCTTACATTGCTGCTCCTTCAAAATAAGAAAGTTGACCAAGTGGGATGGTGAGGGTACTCTCACGGGGAAACTCAAAATGTCGAATTGGTTCAAGAGGGCTTGGTTTAAGGGGTCCCCTAAGTTAGATAATCACTAAAATAGTTGAATTTAGGCCCCTAACATGTTATACTACCATTAGGGTGTCTTATTTTTAAAAAATGACACTTTAGGATCCCATTTAGGTCCCCTAAAATCCTTGACAAGCTTGAATTCGAAAATCAACATGATGGTGACCCATCCTAACACTTTATGTCTCCCAAGTGGGTGTACTTAAACATTAATTGGAGAAGAGGAAAGGACTAAGATTAAGTGACCTTGTGACCAACACTCTAGGTGACATGTCATCAACACAGAGACAATACAAGTGTCAAGTGACACATTAAAATACATTACACTTCACCATGCATCTAAATTATGGTTAAACATTTCCTCATACAAACAAATTTACATTACGAAACAAAATACTTTCACAACGAGGCTTTTTTGAATCTTCCAAAGATTCACCTTGCTTAAACTGTGTTCACATAGGTTTGGAACTTGTTTCCCCCCAAAATATCCATGGTTCCACTTCTTGCGCATTAAACTTGAGTATTAGTAGTCCAATGAAATATTATAGAAATACATACAAGTAAGTGCAGAATGATTCATTATCACATAATTCGCATTAACATATACAATTAATTTTCATCTAATCATTTTCATAAAATATTCAAAACATTGCAATATCAAATATGTGTATCAACATTTATCTTTCTTAACATATGAAATTACTATTCTAATAATCATGAAACACTGAAGTCATATCTACTAAATCATTAAAAAAATATGAAATGGATCTCAGTATAAATATGTCCTTCGAAGTGAAAATCACTACTATGCAGTTGTTAACAAGTACCATTTCAATCAAGTTAAACATAGTGACATTCCTAGCAATATCCCTTTATCACATTACGAGGGGTTTGTGTGTGAGTTTTCCAAGGTTAATTACTCAGACTATTAGAATGTTTCCATAATTATGTCATACCAATTTTCAAATGTAACCATATGTCTTGTTATTATAACCTACATTCATTCCTTAAGATTTATAACAGGGTACAAGTGTGGGCCTTACAAGACAATTGGGTTCAAGGTGTACTAACATCTCCTAGTAGCTGTATATAAGTGTAATTTACTGGTGACATCATTCTTGCCCAAGATATAGAAAAATTAATTAAAAAGACACTAAAGAGTATTATATGGTTCAGGCCAATTTTTACATCAAAATGTTTCTTAATTAGGTGCCGCAAATCCTATTGTTGTTTACTTAGAGTTGTGAATTTTAGGTGTCACAAGGATGGATTGATTCCTCTTCCAGTTACCTGTAACCTAATATTTGGCAAAATATGCTTGGAGATGCAAAATTCCTCCATAGAAGAATTGCAAATTCAAGCATAAGAATAAATAGCATGCTCCAGAAGTTATAAAAAATCAAAATATAAAAGTTGAAGAAATCCACAATCAAAATTTTTGATATAACATGCTTCATACTTGACCTTCCCTCGTTACCACTCTCTTAAATTGAAAATTATTTCTAAGACAAACAAAAAGAACTAAAGCTTTGATTACATATCCAATTGTCAAAAGCATTTTCCTCATCTTCAAATATCAAAGGGCTTAGAAATAAATTCCCCTAGAGTTGAAAGTAAAACTTAATGCATTCTTCCCAAACACTTTATTCTATTCACTTATGTACCGTAAATCAATGCTATTGGTGCTGCCTCATCCCAATCCAAGTTTTTTTTCCAACAATAGAACTACCAAAATCTACAAAATTTTCTATGTATCAAAACAGTCTAAATTGCACTCACGCAATGATTCTGATTTCACAATAAGCATGAGCAGAGAAATTGGATACATCAGTTTTAAGCAGACTCTACTCTAGCTTCAGCAAAAGAACTATTAAGTGGGATGCCTGATAATTTTTCAGAGGGTTCAATAACATTAACTGATTAGAAATTGATGCAATCAACTTGTCAAGAGATATATGCAACATGAAGGCCTTGGATACAAGACTCACTGTATCTGTTAGTATACTTCACACTTTTCTTTTGCAACGTAATTTGGATAGGTAATCAATTTATTAGTATTCCATTTCTATTTGTTCTTTGTATGTAAGCTTAAGGGAAATAACGACAATTACCATATCTAGATAAATATTCAAATACATAGAGTTGTATTATAAAAAAAAGTTTCTAAAACAATCTAAACAAAAATTTGAGGATAGAAGCCACCTATTACTTCAGAATTTCCAGAGCAATCATATTAGAATGAGTGATATGGATCACAAATTTTGACTCTTGTGCTATTTGTTTTGCAACCACCTATTTGTTTTACAATATATGTATTGTTGTATTAATAGAATTTTTATTACCTTACCATTGGTTGGAGGGCAATTCATGAATGTTGATCTAGCTTGAATTCCTAACCCATCTGAGCATCCTAAAATAATAGGCATTTATAATTTCCAGTCCTACCAACAAAGTGATCGGTAGGCTTGTAATTAAGAAAAATGGATTGGATCACAAAATAATAACAAAGCACCATATACTCACTCTATCTAGGAATTTTTCCACCAAGAAGAAAATCTCACATAAAAGATAGTCTATAATTGAAAAATGTATATGTGTACCAAGCTATAACAAGAACCTGGGCTTTCATAATAGTATAAATTTCATTCCTACCTACACAACGAACAATGGGCCTACAATTGTTTAAAAGAAAAATTGATCACACACCACAACAACAAAGCACTATAAGCCCACTTTAACCTCAAAATTTCCAACTGAGAAAAGAAAATCTCATGACAGTCTATGATAGAAAAATCAAAACTAGTACCCAATTATACAAGAACCTGTGTTCTCATGTCAAGGCATCCAAATGGACATAACATATTGAATAATACTTTTGGAGATAGCTATGTTCCAAATTTTTGGTATCCATAATGTTTTTGGATTTGATACTAAAACTTTCAAAACACAGTTTAATCCAGAAACACTATTCACTACCAAAATGTGCTATGGAAATCTAATTTTTAATGGATTTAAAATACTCTATTAAATAAAACCCATTACAGTTTTAGTGTTATTTCCTTACTTTCGAAACCTAAAAATCCAAACAAAAAATGCTTACCCATTACACTCTCAAAAATGCTTTCTTAATTCTAAATCCAAAATACCTAAATTAAAATTGCTTAGTTATGAAATTTATGATAAAGCCAAAACCCAATACAGTGTTGGCTTAACTGATTTTAATTGTATTGAAATCACCTTAGAAAAACCTACTCATCAATGAATGATGGTCTATTTTACTTATGATATTAATAATTCAATGTGCTAGTCTCTTTGATTTCAGTCTCCACTTTTACCATCTAATCCTTTTTCTTCCCAATTCTGAAAATGTAGGGTGTGAAAGGCATATGCTTTGCAGATCTTGTATTTATAGGATGAAAGATTATGGCATTTTGGTTTGTAAGAAATGTATCCAAACACTAATAGTATCCATTTACATTCTATTCAAAATCCTTGTGAAAATACAGAAAACCCGCACACGAAAGACAAAGAAATGATTTTTTTTAAGCCCCGTGTTGGTCAAAATTTTGACCAACACAGGGCTTACATGTAAAAAAAGAAAATTTTTTGCTTAACATTTCAACCAACCTAAAATTATTTCGTTAATGGTCAAAAATTTTGGTAGAAAAATGAGGTTAAATGTATTAGTGTTTCAATTGAGTTGAAGGCTTTCCCTACTATAGAACCCCACATTGACTAATGTCTCACCTGCCAAAACCCTCAGCCTCGCCGTTTGCACTCCATCCTCTATCACAAACCCCTCCAAGACATATAGTGATGCATGAGCATATAGCTTGGATTTTGCTAGAGCTATTCTTTTCATGGTTAGGGATGTGTTGGAGACATATTGGGGAACCTCTCCTCATGATTGCATAGAGATTGGATAGATTGAGTTGAAGTTTGAGTTGTTTGCACCTTGCTACTGGAACTGCATTTTTCTGGTTTATGGGTGCCTGTTGCAAAGAGTATAACTAATTATCCTTAATGAATGAGAAGCTATGCACTTTGGGGATTAAAGAGGGCCTAGAGTAATTCCCTTTATCTAGAGAGAAATTCCTAATTCAATATAGGTTGGGAGATATGGAAATTATCCCAGAGTATCAATTTTTGGTAGTATCACGCAATAGTCTGCTATATGTGACTTTCAGGATGTATGTGCACTTTTTCTTGGAGAATTAGACTTTGTGCATTTAAGGGGTTGTAGAGGACCTAGATTTCTACCTATGGTTCAAAGAACTAGTTCTAATTCAATCAGAGCTAGGAGATATCATGATTTTACTTGCGTATCAATTTTTTGGTATTTAATTGTTGTTTTTGGCAGATTTGTGGCATTTAATTTATGTATGGGTATTTAATTTGCATTTTGGGCCAACTTGTGGCTGAGATTGGTATAAGTAGGGGTTGTGGGGAAGTCTTTAGTCATTATTCATCCATCGTGGAGAAGAGGAGGTGGTAGAGGAGCAAATTTGGAGAAGAGCTAGTAGTTGCGGCTTTTAAAACAAGGAGATTGTTTGGTGGGTTTGCGAGCACAAATTGAGATCTTCCTTGGGGGTTTCTACCAGAGTGTGGATCTAGACTAGCTAGTGTTGGGATTGGATCTTGAGGGATCTTGTAGAACTATTACTTGCTTTGTATTTGGTTGTAACCAGGAAGGCCTTATAGTCCACCACATGGCATGTAATCAGTTATATTTTTATGAATATATTATTGTAATTTGGTATCAAATCTTGTATTATTGCTTCTTGTTCTTGTGTTTCCACTATGTGGCTATATTACTAGGGGATAGGACATCTCCTTTGGGGATTCTCTGCCTTGTACTGCATCATGCGGATATTTGTTGGGGTCACCAAATGCCTTGAAAAACCCTCTATTATCTACAATGTCAGGATTTCCATAGGGAGAGTCTCCCCTCTCCAACACCAAAACAGAATGACTCGGTGATAGCATTGTAGCCAGAGGACATCCCATTGTTCCTCCTCCAACCACAATGTAATTGTACATTCTCGTAGCCATATTTTCTGCATCAAATGTCATAAACAAATATGGATAGTCTACAAATATCATCAACATATATGTAAGGAACAAATATGTGTTGCCTTGATACTTTATTCGAGGAGTGAGAAAAAGTTTTGGTTCTGAAGTGAGATCAAATTTGAAATGTGAAATATTTTTCTCTCCACGTACTAATTCAAACCATCTCTCTCCCCATACCAAATCCATCTATCTCTACATACTAACTCCCTCTACATAATAAAACCATCTCTCTCAATGTACTCAAACTTTTTTCCCTAATCCTAACTAAAACTATTGAACATGAACCCCAACTTCTAAGTAACTACCTACTGGTAATGGAGGTAATAGAAGAGCTAGAAGAGATATGGGAAGGTCATGTTTCCATTGAACTGAAAGGGACAAGTTTGTTGATCCTAGTTTGATAATGTGGAAGGAAGCTTATGTGGGTGATAAGGCACAACTCAAGCATGATGTAGTCTCCAACTAGAATATAGGAAGAAGGATTGGTACCACATTTTCTCCAACAAGCTACAAATTTAGATTCTATAAGGCACCAATTCCCTTCATGGAAGCCCTATTAAATTCTAAATTTTCCAAAGATGGAAGATGATTGAGATCATATTTGATGTTGTTGTATGTAAGAAATGCCCTCAATTACATTACTTTGAGTTCTGAAGGATCACATCATGCCATGTATTTTGCTGAACACATAATGGAGGATCTCTTTCATTAATATCAATCCATAACTTTTAGGAAATTGATGCTAATATGAAGATCTTTCAGAATAGTGAGACCATGTTCAAGCCATAAGGGAACTCGTTCAACTTGCATGGTAACCATATGACAAAATGTCATCATCAGATATCCTTCATTGTATTGCATAATAGATGTACGAGCTTGAAAGGTCTATAGCCTCCATTTGATGATTGAAAAATTAGATGCACATGTATGTGTAGCAACATTCACAATTTTGGAAACCACTCAAGATAATGGTGTTGATGAGACAACAGCCGCCAGAAGACAAGGCATAAGACAAAACATTTCTGTCAAACATAAGATAGAAATAAGATAAGGCATGTGCACTGTTTGATTGGGGGACCAGATTCATGCAACCTGTGAGCATCCAGGAGTATAGAAATCACCTCCAGTGTGTTTGATAGAATACCTTGTTGGGTGGTAATGCCTTATATTGTAGGCATAGACTAGCACATGAACTATTAGGTAGAAGTTCAAAACCCAAGCCATCAAGTGCGAGCAACAAGTTTGAGGGAATGGTGTCCATGAATCTTTAAGCCCAGGTGTCATGACACACAGAAGGATATGCCTTCCAAACTTGAGATTATCAGATGAATTGTTTGGCATCATGTCTTCAAGAAGTTGCAGTGGAAAGTGTAAGCAAAAGAAGCAAGAGCCAAATGTGATAATAGTTCTGTCAACATGGGGCAAGCCATATCAACTATTGGAATGAGTACATTCATTCTTGTAACCCATCAGAGCCCAAAATATAAAAGATGTTGCTCAATGTGATCAACCAAATGTTTAACAATGGTAACGCCTCATATGCCAAAATATTTCCTATGTCGCTACTCTCTAAAGGAGATCACTGATTAAGAAGCACACTGGATAGTATCAACAAACCTGGGTAAACCAATAGACACAGTACTCATAAATACATGCACATAGTGCATGGATATGGACAGATGCTGTGAAGAGGTATGATTGCAATCGTCAATCAATATATTGAAGATTATTAATTAAATGTCAAGTGGAAATAAATCCGCACAAGGAAGATTCATTGGTCAAAGGCCTGCATATATATATATATATATATATATAATAAATTTGAAAAGTATGAGGAAATGATGTGTTGCAAGCTTTTTGGTGGAAGGTAAATTAGGAATATGTAGTTCTCAGCTCAACCACAATTATAATCAATTGGTTGTCAGATACAAGACGTGAAGAAGAAAATGTCAATTGAAGTGGTTTCTCGAATCAAGTAGTGAAATTGAACCAAAGAGAGAAAGGCATGTGAATTTTTTGACATAATACTTTAGGTAAAATTTAGAATCAACACACAAAGTTGAGGTTTCAAGTGTGCTTTGAAGTCAATAGTTTGAAAATACAAAGTTAGAAGAACATTGATCAAGGAATTTGATAAGCAATACTATGAGGTACAAATTCCAAGGCAAGGAGGCTCCTATGATATTAATAAGCACACTTCCCAAGATATCATATACAAATACGAGACACATGGTGATTGCATACTTTTGGTAGATGATGAGCAAATAAGGTAGATCACCTCTACCACAACAAACACTGGATAGTGGTCTAGCTCATGTAGGAGGACATTCACTTGTAGTTCAATGTGTAGAACTAGTTTTGGAATGTGTCAAGGTGTACGATTGAAATTCTAGAGACATCAAGACCACAAGAGGTAATATCGTGGCAAGGTTGGATCCAGTGTCTATCTCCATCACATTAAGACTCCCAATAACAAAAGAATTCACAAAAATTTCTAAAGAAAGTGCTCAAGGGTACTTCCATCAGAACAAGAGGACATGTTTGAATGTTATTGCTAAGAGTTGGTTGGGTCAACCTAGAAGAGGATAGTCATAGTTACCAAGAGTATCTTTAATGAAGACATTTCTAATATGATAATTCTCCTCAATAGGATACTGGGAAATCATACTACTAAAGACTTTCAAGATTGGATGTTTTTATACATCAATACCATCACCACTAGAAAAAAATTTATAGATTGTGGAGAAATGATTAGTGATTCCCTTTGTCATTAGTTAACAGAACTCAATGTGAATCGGGGGTTTTACATGTCCTCATAGATGATATACGCAATTACTAGTATGAAATCATGACCTGGTATTAATCCTTATGGAGAGTATAACTTAACCATGCAAATATATAATTATTATTCCCAATTGCAATTAAAACAAAGCAACATACATTTTCATAGGGTGAATGATGTTTTTTCTATGCTCAGAGCAAGAGAGCTATAGGGAGATATAGGACTCTGAATTTCTCCTGAAGAAGCCAGTCTCATCAATACTTATGGTAGCTTTTTCATAGAGTACCCCTAATTCACCTATATCTATATTAGAGGTTTTCAATATTTTCCTCTTATGTTGCCTCGCTATGTAGATGATAGGCTGATGCTTTCAGAAGTTTACAAGCAGATTGGTCAGGTAAACAAGAAGTGCAGAAACAAAGGATCAATTCTTTTCCCAATTGGTATTGGGCACTACAGTTGTCTTTCTTCCTTAGATGTTCATAATATCAAAAGATCCATGGTGAAGATGACTTTATACTCTTTCCATAGTCATTTCCCATTTGATGGCAACCGGTATGTCAAAAACAACTTGACATTAGGACCTAGTTATCTTCATTTCCCTACAATGGAAGATTATTGGGAAAATTGTGATAATGACTTCGAAGTGAGAAGAAGGGACTAGATGAGATTCATAGTGTAGAAAACCATTGATTACAAAATGGGATGGGATGTGATAGCTATAAAAGAGGATGGATCAGACCTAATTGATCCTTTCTTCTTTGAGCAGATACAACTATTAGAATTTCCATACATTAATTGGTCTCTACCAGAATTGAAAGACCTCAAGAAAAGAACCTTCTTTGTGATTCAACGAATTGAAAATTGGTTAAAGCATAAAGTCAAAGAAGCCATGGCTACAAGATCAATAGGAAGAGGTAGTGTAAAGAAAAGTAATAATTCCTAGGAAGGTACATCGGTTTCATCCATTCCATCTTCTATCCCTACTTCTTCTAGTTCTTTACATAGCACATAAGGTGGAGATGATGGTGAAGATCCAAATAAAGGAATTGATCTAGTTTTAGCATGTAAGCTCAATGCAGTCACCAGGAAGAGGAGATCAAAACCCAAGGAGAAGATTTTTAAAACAAGCTAGAAAATGATAAAAGAAGCTCCAATGATAAGCACTTTACCATCATCATTCGTAGATGAGATGATTCAATCCATAGCATCCCCTACATGCTCATTGTCTCATGAAATTGCCAAAGCAACTCAAGCGGTGCCAGTTGTAGAGAATGTACACATAACTTGGATTTATCATCTATAGTCCTACAAGTTCCTACATAATCAACTCATCTACCAATAATTCAACATCTTGGTTACAACTAGAGAGAAAGAAGAAAAGGATGATCCAATTGGAAACACTGAATCTAGATGTGTAGTTGATTTAGTGCATAAAGGTATGAAGGTAAAGAAAACTAGAATAGAATCTAGACTAGTGGTGAATCCTACCTCAGGAAAGCTATTTGTTGAAATTGCACAACTTGTCACAGAGAAGAACATAAACAAGGCAGATGAAGCTAATTTTAGCATAACTAAAGTGGATCTAGGCTAGATCACTTACAAGGGAAGAGAGCATAATTTTCAAGTGTCAATTGTTGTCCTGATGGAACAGTCAAGGAGAGATAAACAAGCTAAGAATCAACTCAAGTGTCAAGTTCAAGCCCTTTCTTCATGCATCTGATCGATGGTTGGTGATTCCTTTCCATACCCTAGTTCATCTACATAGATAATAGGAGATCCCAAGAAGATGTTTGATGAAGAAACCATTCAACACATAGGAGAATGCCAAACTTATAGTAAGATGGTGAAAGAGTGGATAAAATGAATGAAAGAATGAGCATCAAGCCTATTTCAGGAAGTCAAGGTTACATATCCTAAGAGAAGTCATGTACAATGAAACATTCAAAAATAGTTAACAACTCTCAAGGAACAACAAACATTTTGGAGAGAAATTGATGCCAATTTAGTAGAGATTAAAGGAATGGACAGTGATATAGGGAAATCATTGAAGTTAGTCACCAGTGGAGAAGAAGAGAAAATTGACATATGGCTGGAAATCATCAGATGGAAGAATAATAGCATGAATCAACAATTCGATGAAGCAAAATAGTTCTTAAACTCTTGTAAACTACTAAAAAAGAAGGCCTTGGGGAATATACCAATGATTGTAGAAGGTATCCCTATTAGCAAACACACTCAAGATCTGGACATATCTTCCATATTGGAATGCATAGAGGTAAAGATCAACACTGAATTTGACAATAAACAAAGTTAAGATGCTAACACTATGGTGAGATTAAGCAGTCTCTTAGCAATCTTAGACTCTTGTATTGAAAACTTACTAGGTTACATCCTAGAGTTGGATGAAGTCAGAAAGAGACACGATCTATGCAAGTTGAAAATGCAGAGTTTGATCATCAACAAAAACAAGGCTTTAGCACAAGTCATCAAATCATTTAGATCATACATGGAAAACTTGACTCAACTACTCATAGCACCTACAAATCAAATAGCAAGCTTAGGAAATATCAGTGATCATAGTTGAAAGTTAGAAGTGGATATGTCTAAAGTTGTCTCAAATTTTTTTAAAAATATTTTGTAAAGAGGTCAACTTTAGAATCAATTTTGGTTTTGGTCAATGCCTTACCTTTTTATAACTACATAGTTAAGCATTGGAAGTTAGAGTTGGTTATGAACTATCTTCAGATTGGTCCAAACTCTAACTTTTTTAATAGTTACGAACCCGAAAGGTTGGTTATTCTAGAATAGCTATAAATTCATGAATCTTAATGTAATAGGGGGATTTTTGGATTTTGGAATAGGAGAACACTTATGTTAGAGTTTTGGTGATTAGACAATTTTTGGAAAGTCTGTACAGAGGTTGTCCTTGTAATCAAATTTTTTGTTTACGTTCTTGGTGCAAGGAAATAAAGGAATGTGCATTTGGGTTTTTTTCCATTCTTCTAAATTGCTAAATTGTCAATTCTCTATAATGAATATTTTCATTATATTGTGCAAGTATTCATGAATTATTGAATTTGTATTGTGTCAATGATAGCTCTCAAGTATAGTTCTTGTTTGTCTTCATTACCAGTTTACATCAATTTTATGAAAGCATTGAAGTTGTGTGGTGCATTCGTCATCAATAGTTTCTTTTTTATTTTTAAAGTTGTAATCATCTTTATTTTATTTTTTTAAATATTATCTTACGAGGGAGTTGCCCCTCTAAACATAGAGGAAGGCCAGATATCAAGAGCCTATCCAACTGTTGGAGAAATTGATTTGCCACATTCTTTATTGGGCTAAATCACATATTTTCTAACTGACAAATTTGTTTACCAACAATATGAAAGTCATCATTTTTTTTAATTTGAAGTGGAATATTTAAATAAATACAATGACCTAATGCTTCCACTGGACCAAGCAAGTCATGATGATTTGTAAACATAAGTAGGCATAAAATTGAAAAGAAATATTTGATCTTCATTCTCATTTTAATTTGACTCTTTGTATACCCTTGAATTAGAAATCAATCTAACTTTGTTTTAATCTAACTCTTTGTATACCCTCGAATTAGAAATCAATCTATCTGATGAATTTTATTAAATTGAGGGGAAATGCATCTGAATTTATAGAGATTCTTCATCCACAATGGTTATCATTCTGCTTTTCGTGTCAATTTACAATACTATTCCGATTGGAGAAGGCAATCTATTGCTCATATGTACTTTTAAATGTTATCCGATTTAATACTCAAACATAATAAAACCAATTAATCTTTTAACATAAATGAAATAGTCATTAAATACATTTTTCTCTCAAAATTAAAGAACTCAATTAATTTTGAAGAGTTCGGAATTGATGCAACATGTTTGATGTGTTAAATTTGGAAACTGTGCAAATACTACTCAGTTCTTCTACAACTAAACACGTTCCTTGAATAATTGTTTCAAACATTGTTTCATTTTCCTCGAACATGTCCCTAAATTATAGTCAACCATTTTCAAACTTTTATAACATAATTACTTAATATATTTTATTTTGGTATTTGTTGTTGGTTTTTCTATCTGTTAGTTTTGGTAGCTTCGACAATTGTTCATCCATATGTTATTATTTAGTAAATAATTATTTTGATAAAAAATTGGTTATAGTAAGGATAATTATTGATTAAACTAGCTTATATATACCTCTATATATATTACGCCGAGAGTAATCGTTCTCGAGGCACCTAGTTTCATTTAATCCCAAGGTTATTTTAATCACAGTCGGGATTATGAAAATGAAAATGGGGGCCTCAAGAATGATTACTCTCGGCGTAATATATATAGAGGTATATATAAGCTAGTGGCAGTCGCGGCGCAATAGGAAAAATATTTACTTTTTATTTTTTATTTTGATAAGGTTACTATAAAATTGTTAATTAATTTTTAATTAGAGTTGTATGAAGTTACTATAAAATTATGCTTCAAAATATTTTTTAAATTTAATATGAGGAGTTTAATATAGATTAAAAATATATTTTTTATTTTTGGGATATTGCAATGTAAAATGTTATAGTCATACATAGATATATGGTTAGGGACAAAGTTACCATTATAGTTAATGTTAACCTTAGGGATAGAATTAGGGTTAGGGTTAGCATTAAGGTTAGGGTTGGAGTTAGGGTTAGGGTTTGAGCTATGGTTAAGGTTAGGGATAGAGTTATGGTTATGGTTATTGTTAGAGTTATGGTTAAGGTTTAGATTAGAGTTATGTTTATGGTTAAGGTTAGGGTTAATGTCATGGTCATGGTTAAGGTTAGGGTTAGAGTTATGGTTATGGTTATGATTAGGGTTAGTGTTAGGGTTATAGTAAGGCTAAGGTTAGGGTTAGGGTTAAGGTTTGAGTCAAGGTTAAGGTTAGAGTTTAAAGGGTTAGGGTTTGAGTTAGGATCAAAATTAAGGTTAGGGTTAAGGTTAGAGTCCAATTATGGTAGAGTCAAATTCAAAGTTAGAGTTATGCTCATGGTTAAGGCTAGGGTTAGACTTATGCTTATAGTTAGGGTTAGGGATAGGGTTAGAATCCAATTATGGTAGAGTTAGAATTAGGGTTAGAGTTAGGGGTAGAGTTATGCTTATGGTTAATGTTAGGTTTAGAGTAATGCTCATGGTTAAGGTTAGGGTTAGAGTCATCATTATGGTTATGGTTAGGGTTATAGTGGGGATAGGGTTAGGGTTAGGGTTTGAGTCAAATATATCTTTTAATTTAATATAAGGAATTTAATTTAGATTAAAAAAAAAAAATTGGGATATTGTAATGTAAAATGTTATAGTCATACGTAGATATATGGTTAGGGACAAAGTTAACATTATAGTTAATGTTAAACTTATGGATAGAATTAGGGTTAGGGTTAGCATTAGGGTTAGGGTTGGAGTTAGGGTTAGGGTTTGAGCTATGGTTAAGGTCAAGGATAGAATTATGGTTATGGTTATCGTTAGAGTTATGGTTAAGGTTTAGATTATAGTTATGTTTATGGTTAAGGTTAGGGTTAGAGTTATGGTCATCGTTAAGGTTAGGGTTAGAGTTATGGTTATGGTTATGATTAGGGTTAGGGTTATAGTAAGGCTAGGGTTAGGGTTAGGGTTAAGGTTTGAATCAAGGTTAAGGTTAGAGTTAGGGTTAGGGTTTGAGTTAGGATCAAAATTAAGGTTAGGGTTAGGGTTAGTATCCAATTATGGTAAAGTCAGAACTAGAGTTAGAGTTATGCTGATGGTTAAGGCTAGGGTTAGAGTTATCCTTATAGTTAGGGTTAGGGATAGGATTAGAGTCCAATTATGGTAGAGTTAGAATTAGGGTTAGAGTTAGGCATAGAGTTATGTTTATGGTTAAGGTTAGGGTTAGAGTAATGATCATGGTTAAGGTTAGGGTTCAAGTTATCATTATGGTTATAATTAGGGTTATAGTGGCGATAAGGTTAGGGTTAGGGTTAAGGTTTGAGTCAAACATTATTTTAAATTTAATATAAGGAGTTTAATTTAGATAAAAATATATTTTTTATTTTTGGGATATTGTAATGTAAAATGTTATAGTCATACGTAGATATATGGTTAGGGACAAAGTTAGGGTAAGGGTTTGAGCTAGGGTTAAGGTTAGGGTTAGGGTTAGATTCTAATTATGGTACAGTTAGATTTATGGTTAGAGTTAGGGGTAGGGTTAAGGTTAGTGTTAGGATTAGAATTAGGGTTAAGATGAGGATTAGAGTTAGGGTTAAGTTTAGAGTTATAGATAGGGTTAGGGTTAGGGTTAGGGTAAGATTTCGGGTTAGGGTTAGGGCTAGGGCTAGGTTTAGGGTTAGAGTATGAGTCAGGGTTAGAGTTTGAGTTAGGGTTAGGGTTATAGTTTGAGTTAGGGGTAGCATTATAATTTGGGTTAGGATTAGGGTTAGTTTTAGGGTTTGAGTTTGAGTTATGGTTAGAGTTAGGGTTAGAGCTAGAGCTAGAGTTAGAGTTAGGATTAGAATTAGGGTTAGGTTTAGGGTTTGAGTTACCAATAGAGTTAATTTTATAGTTGGGTTAATGTTAGAGTTAGGGTTAGGGTTAGAGTTTTGAGTCAGGGTTAAGGTTAGAGTTACGGTTAGGGTTAAAATTAAAATCCAATTATGGTAGAGTTAGATTTACAGTTAGAGTTATGGGTAGGGGTAGGGTTACGCTTATAGTTAGGGTTTGAGTTAGATTTAGGGTTAGGGTTAGGGTTAGGGTTAGGTTTATATTTAGAGTTAGGGTTATATATATAGAGAGAGTTATATCAATGTTAAGGTTTGGGTAAGGGGATTGAGTCAGGGTCAAGGTTAGAGTTAGGGTTAGGGTTAGGGTTAGGGTTAGAGTGTAATTATGGTAGAGTTAGATTTACAGCAAGAGTTAGATTTAGGGTTAGAGTTAGGGGTAGGGTTAGGGTTAGGGTTAGGGTAAAGGTTAGGGTTAGGGTTAGGGTTAGAATATGAGTTAGGGTTAGAGTTTGAGTTATAGTTAGGGCTATAGTTTGAGTTAGGGGTAGAAAGAGTATTAGAATTCTAGCTAGGATTAGGGTTAGGTTTTGAGTTACGATTATGGTTATGGTTAAGGTTAGAGTTAGGTTTAGGGTTACAGTTATAGTTAGGGTTAAAGTCCAATTATGGTAGAGTTAGATTTAGGGTTATAGTTAGTGGTAGGGATAGGGTTACAGTTATAGTTAGGGTTAGGGTTAGGGTTAGAGTTAGAGGAAGGGTTATATTTAGGAGTTTTCTTATGGTCACAGTTATAGTTAGGAGGGGAGTAAGGGTTGGGATTTTAGATTATATTTATTATTATATAAGATGCCCTATATAATAATATGTATATTCTCACGCTCATGGATAAGGTTAGGGAAAGAAGTAGGACCATGGTTATTAGTGTTACAATTAGAATTTCATTTAGGAGGGCATTGTTGGCTATTTTTCCCCCTATTCAACCCATCACTGATGTCTGATCTAAGAGACCTTAAATTGGATAGGTTCTTTGCAGAGGGTTAACATCACTAAAGTTGGCAGCTAACATTTTGTGTTGGCTCGATTTCTTCATTGACCAAGCTGGATCATTTTTTCTTGGTTAGGTTGATTCATGCTGTGAGATTCGACAACTCTTATTTCTTCGTGAGCTATCTTCCCATCTTCCCAAAAGTGCAAGATGTTGCCATACATTCCCATTCTAACGTTTCTTTATATGCTAGTGTCTTCGAAACACTCTAAAGCCTAGAATTGCACAAGATGCTGCCATGCATCTCCATTCTGATGCATCGTCATGCTACCTTGTTTCTTCAATTCTCTAAAGCCCAGAATTGCATCATGCTACCATGCATTGCCTTTCCAACATTTCCTCACTCCACAATGCTCTCATGAGTCTCTAAGACCCAAAATTGTGCCACATGGAGGGGGTTCGCACCTTTTGTGCTATTTGCTTCGTTCGTTGGGAGGAATCTCTTCAGTACATCTTAGTCATCCATTGGAAATAAAGCCAATCTTGATCGATGAATGTGACTTAATCCTTCATTGGGAGGAGTTTCCTCGTTGCATCTCAGTCATCCTTTTTGAGGGGAGAATCTACATCGACGGTTGCGACTTAATCCTTCATTGGTGAGGATTCACGATGCATCTATGCCGTCTATTTCAAGAGGAAGACCTTCATCGATGACCATCTTTCATTTTTGGGGAAACCAAATTCCCCCCAATGGTCAACCTTGCATTTTTTGTGGGAGATTAACACATCATGTTATCCCTTTTCACAGTTTTCTGCCAGCGATATGAAAGTCTTTCCTCTTCTTTCCACGCGTCTCCATTCTAGCGCCTCCTTATGCTGCATTGTTTCTTCAATGCTCTAAAGCCCAAAATTGCGTCATGCTACCACATGTCACCTTTCTAACATTTCCTCACTCTGTAGTGCTTTCGCAAGGCTCCAAGACCCAAAATTGTGCCACATAGCAGGGGTCCCCACCTTTTGTGCTATGGTTACAATTTAGATTTTAGGGTTATGGTTAGAATCAAGGTCAATTCTAGAGTTTATAGAATATTTAGAGTTAAGATTAGGGATTAAATATACATGAGGGTTAGCATTGGGTTGTATGATAGTTACAGTTAGGATTATAGTTAGATATATCATTTAGATTAGGTTTTAGTCAGGGTTTAATTAGACTTAAGATTAGGGTGAGGATCAAGGTGAAGTCTATATTAGGGTTCATATCATGGTAGGATTGAAACTAATATTAGGGTTAACATTGAAATTATGATTAGGGGTAAGGTGAAGATTTATATTTGGTCATGATTGTGGTTTGTGCTAGGATTAGGGTCTAAGCTATGATTAATTTTATGATTGTACCTTTAGGGTTAGGGTTTTGTTTAAGTTTATGATTATGGTTACAACTATGGTTTATGGTTCAAGTTTAAAGTTAGGAATGTGATTAGGATTAGGGATTAGTGAATTTTTTAAGAGTTTGGTTATAGGTTTACACCATGGTTAGGACCTTGGGACTGGATTTAGAGTTTAATATCATGGTTATCCCTATAGTTAGGTTTAGGATTTTGATCAATATTCTGGAGTTTGTTTTTACATTATGGTTAAGGGTTAGATTTTAGGGTTAGGACTATAACCAATATTAGTGTGTAGGTTTTTGGTTTAGATTATGGTTTGGGCTGAGATTTTCGTTATGATTAGAGTTTAGAATATCAATAGGGATATGTTTTAGTGTTATAATTATAGTTTAATGTTGGATTATAGTTAGATTGTACATCATTGTTGGGGCTAGGGCTAAGGTAAGGGTTGCTGTTAGGGTTAACTAAGGATGACAATCAGGATGGTTTATGTTTTCAAGTAGAAAAAAAAACTCATATTGATTGAAAAACAAAGAAATTATAATTCGAAAATATTTTTCTATGTCATAATAGATTCATTTATTTTAATTATTCTATTAGTTAATTAGTTGTTTGATGTTTTAAAGTAAACATGGCTTATTTTATTTAAATTTAAATAATATTATTGTTTTGAACTGAATTTAGCTTAATTGTTAATGATCATATTTATATTTCTAATATTAACTCCAATTTGATCAAAGACCAAATATATTTTTGGTATTTTTGTAAACGAACTTGCATAAGACTTCCCTATTTCAAAGTTAATAAAATATCATTTCTATTGTCTTAGATTTGAGAGTAAGTATATTAAATAAGTAATAATAAATGAACATTATGATTAATATATTCCTAAAATAAAAATATATTACTTAAAAACTTGTTTACTTAAAATGAATAAAGTACTTATTTACTTGTAAATTTTAAAAATAGAAATTAATCTACATATATATAAAATATTTATTCTTTTTCCTATTTGTATACAAATTAATTAAAATCTAAACTTTAAACTACATAAATATTTTAAAAATATATATCCATCAATAATTAGTTTAGAATAAAGTAAAATCTAAAAATTAGACACATATAGAATCTTTTTAATTTCTAGATACATGTTTTTCTAATTTATTTCTACAAACATGCAACTGATATTTCTATTATCCATTTTTTTCCATTCTAAAAAAATCTACATGTCAATAGAATTTTTCTAGATGCATGCAATCTTTCTAATTTTTTCTACATACATATATTAACATTTCTATTTTATATTTTGTTTTTACATTATGGTTATTTCAATCAAAATATCTAGATGTAAATAGAATTCTTTTCAAAAAATCTAGATGTATATAGAATTCTTTTAATTTTTTACATACATAAAATCTTTCTAATTTTTTTCTACATACATAAAAGAATAATTTCTATTTTCTATTTTTTATTTTCTATTTAAAAATAAAAGCTATCTTAAAGATTCATAAAAAAATTGATTGTATATGCATTCTTTATTTTGTGCACTAAATGCATTAATTTTTTTCATTTATCTAATGGTTTTGAACGAACTTTGTCTCATCTTGGCATTGCATCTTCCAAAGATGAGTAAGCAATATCAAGATATAAAATATCAAAGTTGAAAATATTAAAATGAATGACTAAAATATCAAATGCTCAGGATGCAAGGCAGAAATAAACTGTGTTGAAGTGTATTTCATTGATTAAATGATGACTTTTATATTGAATTACTAAATTACCAAATCTACCCACCCCATTGTAAAACTTAACTGCTCTATTTCAAACGTGATTAAATTAAAAATAGAAAATCTACACAACATAGATATGTTCTGCATAATGTAGATTTTAAAACTTTGTAAAAGATTTGTTGTTCTGCATAATACTATAATACATGATCAGGAGGACAAGATCATCCTCATTGCACCATCAGAGCCTTGTTATTATTGAAATAAGACTTTGAATTGAAAGCACATCCAGACGATGAAGATTTCACAAGAATGCCGCCTAAAAATTTGAATCTATTAATAATCTCCTCAAAATATTTTGGATCACAGGGAATTGTGAGAATTCTGGTAACATAATCAAAGCCGAACTCTTCCTCCGCCATGCGCAGTAGATCTTTAAACAAAGGCTACTTCAAATAATCCACCGGAATAACAAACTGCCTCCCCTCACAATCCTCCTTTGTAGCATAAATCGCCAAGTGACCTCATGGAACATAATTTTTTGGCCATCGTTTCCGCTGGAGATCCTCTTTCACAGTGTAATCCGCCATGAGAGCTCGCGGAATAGAACTTTTAGATATGTGCCTTTCAATGTGCTTCTCCTCCTCCTCCTGGTCGAATGAGTAGTGTTGCAGCTTAAATGAAAGTGCATTCTTGAGGCTTCCAAGCTTCTGTAACTTCTTTGTGATCTGCCTGATCTTCTCAAGGCTTTGGCTTCTCTCCATCGCTGATCTACAAAGCTCTGAGAATATTTGTGATCTATGAGGGTTTTTGTGATGGAGGAAAGGAGGAGTTAAAAAGGGGTATGAGGAGCCTTGGTTTTATAACTTCTGAGAGGCTCCTCATATCCCCCCACAGACGTCTCTTCACATTCCACAAATTTATTTCAAATTCTCCCACTCCCCACAAAAAATAAGTATGAATGTGCATGCAAAATTATATATAACCAAAAAAAAAATCATATTGAAATTTTTTTGCCCCTACTTTTTCCGGCCCTACTTTTTCGGGCCCTATTATTTCGGGCCTATTATTTCGGCCTCCATTTGGCTTCTTATTATTTCAGCCAGCTATTATTTTGAGAATTCTTTTTTAATATTTAATTTGGAAGTTTGTAACTGCTCCCAATTCTTTTTCATTGATAAGGAATCTTGGCATATTCCCGTGTTGGGCATTTGTGCTGCCATTGTATAGAACGCCTCTCGGCGTAATAATTGACTTTTTTTAGAAGCAACTAAAAAGAAATTTTGTTAGGGTTGTTTTATATCTCAGTCATTGATTGTAAATTGATCTTGATCATTGGTTCACCAATGAGAGTAGTATAAGTAGATGATTAATTTCCCAACCTTTCAAAAATAGCCAAGATATCATAGCTAGCCATGTTCAAATGTGGATGGGTGGGTTTAGAAATGGTGCTAGCTCGTAACTTATCAAATGGTGTATTTTTTCTACATTTCTATGACCATATAGTGTGTTATAGCTAGGGGATTGCATATAAATTTGCTTCCTCAATTCGATCACATCCCACTTCAAGCTTGAAATCCTTCCAAAGTGAGCTTTTCTCACGAAGAATTTGAACCATCTTTAACACTTCTCCACTGAGAAAAAGATGATGTTAAGCCCATTTTGCAAGAAGAGGAAAGAAAAATATTTCATTAGGTACCTCAAAATCCAAGGCAAGTGAGAACCCTTTTAATAACAATTACTCTACATAAGTTATCATTCCAACTCATATTTGGAAATGTTCTACTATAGCACTAGGTTTACCAGAAACCTAGAGCTACAAACTCTATATTCCTTTAGACCTGAAAAATTGTCTCAATAGATAACAATGGAGACTGGCTCATTACATGAGATCTAATCTGGAATAAACAAGCTCTGATAATAGATCGTACTGGTTTTTTCTAATAAATTTCTATTTATAAGAAAATCTAATGCACTTCATGTTTTTAGAAAAAAAGTTATAGTTAGTATCATGTTTAAGAAGATTTAATGAAAAATTGAATGTCTTCTACTACTTTTACACCTAAAATCTTAATCAAACAAATTTTATAAAATTCTCTCTCTTGTGGGTGATTAGAGAGCCAAATGAGATTTTTAAACAACATTAAAAAAAAGATTTTTGTCTTAAACACATTTCAAATTAAATTATTTTTTCAAACTTTTAATTGCTCTCGAATAAAGACAAAAGCACTTTTGAGTTTAATGATTTTTTTTTTTGGAGGGTTTAGACCTACAAGGAAACCCAGTGAGGCATGAATCTTGCAAGCTACGAACAAGTGAAGGCCAACACATAGACTACTAAGGGACCCAATATGGGCCCACTTGTGCCTAAAACCTCTTTGGCTTAGAGACAAGAACTGAGAGGCATCCACACCATCAAAATCACCCGGGGCATGATCTCAGCCCCATCCCTTATGATGTCAGAGCCTTGCACTTAGAAAGACTTGATTCCTGGTGGGATCTTTGTGAGCTATTCAACTTTACTAGTAGACCAAGGGTAATCTGAGTTTAGCAATGTTTTGATTATTATAATCCTTAGTTCATGACTGATCTAAAATTGTGGTGTTGCCGCAGAAAGTCATCAGAGCCACTTCTCCAATGACAAGGATTGAGGCTTGATTAGCTAAAATTTGTAAGGAAACTCAGGTGTGGAAATAATTTCCTACACTAATCCCTTAAGGAAAGTATTGTGCAAATTCCTATTAAATCCTTACAATTTCAGATTTGATATTATGTAAACAATAATATTGCAATCAACCATGAATCCAAAAAAATAGATAGAGAAAGAAAATACATAAATACAAAGATATGTAGGTGGGGAAAAACCTTTCAGTAAAACAACCCCACCCCTCCAAAACCTGCACAATGTATTATCTTCAACACAAAATATTACAACACACTTGCAATGTAATTTCTTTCACGACATGGAAAACTAATCTAGTAGCAACCAACAATGCACTTTTTCACTATCTCCTATCTGCAAACTTAAAAACACTTATATCATGCACTTTCCATTTTAGGGAAACTTCCAAAGAACAACTGTATTAGGGATTTACCATTCTCCAAAAAAGTAGGAACCCAAAAAAAAATTCAAACCCCACATGTTAAATGGAGACTCGAGTGTATAGTACTCAATGATCAATTGCCAAATGTCTTCACGTCTTCACCCATCATCAAATCTTCTAGAGATAGCTCTTACGCATCATAAGAATCTGTCATAACTATTTCAGCCATGATCTCCCTATGCACAATTCACAATGCCAACACATACAAGTGGAGTGACACATCAACATGCCAACTAGCCATTACACTCAGACTTAATTACATTATTTGAAAAAAATACATTTACAAAACAAATAATAAAAATAGGAATTATCCAAGGTTGAGACACCTTATTCCTAACAAAATTATCATAGTGGCAGGAAGGATCATCATGTGAGGTTGCCAATTTTTATTTTCTATACCCTAATTCTATTCTTCCATAGTTTTGTGCCTAATTCATGTAGAGGCAAAGTGAGGGATTCAAAGTTAATTAGACGAGGATGAGTGAGGGGCACAAGGGTAATCAGACCTTTCCTCTACATAGCATGAGAAATTTCACCCCTATTTAGTCTACAAATTTTAAATGAGGTAAATCAGACAAATTGAAAGCCTTTTCTTTCCCACCCATCACAACCAGCAGGTTGCACCAATTGATGTCTTAGAGATGCAACCAAGCTCCATTTTCCTTGGCAATGATGCACTTGGTTGGATGCTAGGAAAGGAAAAAAATTCTTGGGTTTAGATTCTCTAGAAGAATATGGGATTTCCTATTGTTTTGATATCTAGATTTGCACTTCATATGGGTAATAAATTTTCTTACTGACCTATAGTAGGTCTCATTTGTTTTTCTATTTGCAATGTTGGTATTTTCTAAATATTAAATTTATTATCTGGGTGAAACAATTTATATTCATTTTATGGTAGGTTACCCACAATAGTATAATTTTTCATAGTAGGAAACACGTGATATCATGGGAAAAAAATAGTTTAGATTGTCAGAAAGTCTACTCTATGGAAACCAACTACTGTCTGTCTACAAGTCACACACTATTGATCACTAGTTTGGGAATCTACAGTTTTTCCTTGATACTGACATTTGGAAATCAATGGGCTAGTTGCATTCAATGGAAGATAGCTAATAGTTACTCTGAATTGGAAAAGGGAAAATAAACATCTATACCAAGTATAGGTCAAGATAATAGTCATTAAACTTTCTTTGAGAATTGATAGGTTTTTTCCTTTAAAGATATTTGGTAGATGTTAGACGAAGTATTTTCTTTGATTGAATGAAGTATTGGATGTTAGAGTGTTTTTTTTTTTAAATTTAAATTTTTAAACTATGATTTGTTAAGGTTTGCACATAGTTCTTTAAATATGTTATGTATCCTCATTAAACTCTCTCACACATAGTTAAGTTTCTACATATGATAATTGATATCCAAATAGAATATTTCACAATGGGTACCTAAAAATTAGCTTTAAAAATGACTGTAGTCTAGTTTGTATATGTAAGATTTCACACAAAAAAAGCCTTCATTCCTAATATCTCCATAATAATTACATAGATATTTATGGGTACCTTTTTAAAAGATTTAATTCTAGATATAATTACACAAACAATGCTTTCATTGAAAATTTGAACAATGACATGAATGATTTCAAAAGATTGTGCTCTAGTTGATCTGTATAGATATTCACACAAATTAATATTTGATTTAGAATATCTTCTTGTTTTTTAGAAAAATATTTATAGTCACCGGCCTTTAAAATGAGCATATCAAGTGCACCTTTTCTAATTACTTGAAATTAAATACCTTACTTAAGTTTACACAAATAAAGCAATATGACTGATCTATCAAAATAGTATGTAGAGTGTACTTTGTATAGAATGATATCAATAATGGGTGACTAATGGAAAGTACTACTATGGTCCACAAACTGTTGGTGATAGATGGACAGTGTCGAATGTCTGAGAGACATTTTCAATGACCTAGTAGTTAGCTATGCTAGAGAAATTACTTGTACAACTACACTTGGTGTTTGGTCACAATAATTGCATTAGTGACCATAAAATTTATCTTGTCATTATAATTCTGCATGATACCCATCAAGATTGTAAGCCCCAAGTTCCAAATGATGTCAACTATTTCCAGAAATACATTTTGTATCTACAACCATACAACATCTCTATAAGAATTTGTTGGGCTTGATTCAAATTCTCCACAATGACAGGGCACCTTAATGCTTGATTGCCCAATCTAGCATCACCTTTTAGAGTGGCAACTAGCATAGAAATTTCTTTGTCAAGAACCTTTGATTTCCCATAGCATACTTTGTAACACTCTATAAGAAATAGTGTGGTAAAATTTTTGGAGTAAATAATTACATTTTTTTTCTTAATTATATTGTTAAATCCATTATTTTTTGGCTCAAAATTTATGAAGTGATTGAATATTTTCACGTGCTATTCTCTTCATAAGAGCTCCAATTATCAATATGTATTATTGTTTAAGTTTTCTTATTTGATTAGAAGTCCTTATCTCTTTCCAACCAAGGAGTCCTCTATTGCATTTCCAAACAAAGAGTTCTCCTAATCTCTCTATTTAGTATCATACCCATATTATTCCAAGGTGCTTTTCCAATTCCAACATGTTCAATGCAACACTCATCCATGGTCTTTTGTCAATATTTTCTACAAAGAACCAAAATACCACCTTAGTCATTATGATAATATCTTCTCTATCAACATTGTTCTCAAGCATTGGTCTATTTTTCTAGGTGCTTGTTGTCTAGGGCCCTAGGTATTGCCCAAATAGGAAAATAACAGAGGCTAGGATAAAAAGTAGAGGGGTCAAAATTCCTTCTCCCAAAGGCCAACTCTAGAACCACCATCCCAAAGCTATAGACATCACATTTTTTGGGCTTCACTCATATTTCAATTTGCAAATTGGGAGGCTTATATGTCTAGCAAATACTTACATGGTGCAAAGTATTCTACTCTAGTCTAACTAATATAGAATACTTTCAATCCTTATCTTTATCTATAGGAAATAATAAAAACTAATGTTAATAAAGAGCAAATATGAAGAATCACTAAGATAGAGTCAAGAATAACGATTGATTAAAATAATGCAATATAGTCAAATATGAGTAATGCATATTCAAATAAGAGCCCCTTGTTATGCATATACTTGTTATATAAACCTTATTCACATTGACAATTATTCTTTGGTGAGGCTTAGTCCAAAATGGTCCTATCAAGAAAAGGAAAGTCTCGATGCAAAAAGATCATAGGCTAAAGAGAAATCTATTACAATATGAATATCACAATTCATTTAACTCTTCATAATCAATGTTCAATCCATTTATAAAACATTTTATCTAATTTGTACCATCACTATAATCTTGTCTATATGTTGTTCAATTCACACCCAAAGAATAGGCTCTAATATCTAAAATATAAATCAAGTTGGTCATTTATTTACTTATGAGGGGGAGTTGTATATTCCCAATGTACAATCGAGGTCAAGGAAACTACAAATATGACCTATGGGCTATAAGTTATAACTATATGATACTGATCATTGAAGAAGTGGTTGCTTGAGATTTTTGTATAGGTCATATATCATGTTCTATATGCACAATATCTTATTTAAACAATGATGAGTGTAGTTCCTCTCCCATTTGATTTTTGTAAGTCATCCCGATGGATGCAACCTTGTTGACCTTTCTTTGTGAAGTGATCATGATTGGGACTATGAGTGGTCTAAACCCTTAAGGTGATTAGATTTATGTTACTATATCAATTTCTTTGATTATCCTCATGGCTAATTTATGAGATTATGATGTGTTATATGGTTTCATTGAGGTTTGTGCCAGTGGTTATCTGGATTGATGTGGTATCATGATGTTGTTTCGTGATTACCCTGAGATGTGTGCAGAGATTGCATTGTGTATTATTATCATGCTACACTAGACTAGTTTCCTGTAGCAGTGGTTAGTCAAGTATTTGAGCATGTTCACTTATGTGTTTTTATGTCATTTAAGCAACCATTATTAAATGCTTAAATAATTACAAATTAATTATCCGTGTTGGATTCTTTAGTTATGTGCTACAAATATCTACCTTTTTCATTTCGATAATTTATGAAAAATGGGTTATTCAAATAGATGATTTTAATGTGATTAAATAAATAGTTATTTAATGTGATTTAATGTATTTATCACTTCAGCTATGTTATTATATGAAATTACACTTGATCATTTTGTTGAGTGTGTAGGATCCATATCCTCGGAGTGATTCAATTTTTCATATCTATCCAATGTAATCCTTGTAAGGTCGATGTATCCTATTTAATTATTTAAATTAAGCCCTTTGGTGATTGAATAAATCTAGAATCATTTGCATTATGTGATTAGACCTATGAGCATATTTGTGCATTTAGAGGTTTGTAATTATCATGAAAGTAATTAAGGAATTTTTTGATTATTGGTTTAAGGGAATTTTGGGCTTTATTTATTTTATTTTATTCCTGGCAGCTTTGTCGTAGTTGAATTTCAATTACTTGGAATAGCCTATTTTTGTTTGGTTGAATAAAGTGTTCAACTAGGTGATCTAGTTAATAACCCTATTCTGTTATTCACTCAAAAAGTGAATATATATTCAAAGAGGAATTTTATTTCTAACTTCTCACTTTTTGAATTAGAAAATTAAGAGCAAATTCCAAATCCTCTTCAAGAGGAAATAATCTTAAGTTTTTTGTAGGAGCTACGAGTGTGGGATCATCGCGAGGTTGGTCTTGTTGGATCTAGCTTGAGGAGACCTTGGATTACCATGATTTTTGGTAGTTTTTGCAAGGTTTTTATTTTATTGTTTATATTCTCGTGTTGGCCCTTTTGGATGGCAAGTAGGGCTCTCATGTTTTACTATTTTAGCTTCCTTTATGCTTCTAATTTTTGTAGCCCTTTGGTTGGAGGTTAAGAACTAGTGTTCCCCTTCATTTTTGATTGCTACCTCTACCCAGTTGGGTGGGTATGAGCATTTCCCTATTTTTCAGGATGGGGGTTTGGGGTTTTGCACTGTTATGCTAGTCATTTTTGCATATGGGGTTCAATCCAGATTTTTATTGGATTTATATGGCTCATTTACCCAAGGATAGAATGAGTTTTATTTTCATTTTTTTTTGAATGTTGCATTTTTTTATGTTTTCACCTCAATTTATCTGCGACCCAATTTTCTTGGGTTTTCTTTGCATGGTGTTTGTCATGGATTTAGATTATCCATAGGATTTCAATCCAATCACTGTTGTATCTTTTTTTTGTAATGGGATTTTTGTTGAATCCATACTCCTAACTGTGTTTAGTTGAGTGATTTGTACCTAGTGTTATTATTTCTTATCGAAGCCTTGTTATTTTATGGATACTAGGATTCTTGTAGAATCCATACTCTTGGATTTAGGCCAGTTGAGTGAGCTTGTGATGTTTAGTTTGGTTGCATCATTGGTATTCATGTATAATCCATACTCCCAAATTTAGGCTAGTGGAGTGAGTCTTGATGTTTAGTTTTATTGTTATTAGGATACATGTAGAATCTGTGTTGTTGGATATAGGTTGGTTGATAATTTTTTTTGGGGGGAGCATGTGGCTCAAATCAGTTAACTTTTTTGAAAATATATTTAATAGAAAAAAGGCCTATACTAAGTTTTTCTATCATATCCAATTCAAGCTATCCATTTGGAATTTTTCTTGTATTCTCATCTAGCCCTTATTAGTATGATCTTCATGTTGTTGGTTTGCCCACACACAAGCATGTGCACTTCTGTTTGTCAGGTGCTTATGAGGCTTGATCTCCTGGTTATTATTGGTGGAGTTATGTTCATTGGGGTTGGGTTAGGAATATGAATTGCCTATGTGCACTCATCATGTGATAAGCATCGGTATGTAGGGTAGTACCATTGAGGGGCTTCTCTCTCAACCTTGGTGATTATTTCCTAGGTTGGCATGAATAATTTTCTAAATAACTGATAACTAAATAAATTGTTGGATAATAAATCTAATATAATAAAAATGTGAGCACCTGGAGTTGATCCGAGGATACTTAGAATGTGAACACTTGAAATTGACTTGAGGACAGGGTGTGATGTGCTTCCTAGGGGGGTTTGATGCCACGTGATGGTTAGCTTTAGCTTCAAGATGCCAAGAAAATTACCCTTCATCGAGTCCCTACATAATTGACCCATAAAGTGTCTGACCAGGACCTGTTGTACTTGCATTGTCTTGTGATCTTGGTTTTAGTCCTCTTTACTATTTGGCATGAGTGTTAGCCATGGACATTTATTTTATGTGTTTTATGGTTAGATCATTATCTCCATCATCACAATGGAAGTGGCCTTATGGGTTCCACGTGGTTGAGAAGCGTAGCTACCTATACCATTGCTAGGGACTAGTGTACAATGATGGTCTATTTCTAGATGAGACTGATACTTGAGGTTTCACTTGGTATTTTGGGTTTTCGGTGTTTATTTCCTTGTGATTTATGTTTTAATTAGAATTCTTGGATATCATGTTTAGATGATGTTATTTTTTATTCGACGCATTCTTTTATTATGATGTTATAGTATATGCTTAGATGATGTGATTCATTTCTAGTTGGAGTATCTATGCTTTGTTGGATTAGCATGTTAGATCTTCTTGTTCTTATGATGTTACTTATGTTGTAGTAGTAACACCCCTCATAAGATAGCTCTAACTATCTAGTTGGCAATTTGGGATGTTATGCTCAGGGGATGGCTAGGGACCTTGAAGTCTCATGATGTTATTATGGTTGGAAGGAACTGAGCACGAGTTTTAGTTATGTTGGTGCTTAGATGTTTATGCTTTCCTTCATATGATGTTTGGTTTATGAACCATGTATGTACATTGTAATGTTGTTTTCTTCATGTTCTTTCTTATATTGTTATGGATTAGATGGATGTATTTTTTCTTCCTCCTATTATTTGGTGTCTTGTCTTTTATGCTCTTGAGTGATCATTCCTTGATTTATGTAATCTAGTACTCCATGGTGTGGAGGTTTCATGTTTGTATGGATTTTTTTCTTGCCTTGTTATTGAGTTGTTGGCATTCCTCACATGGGAAGGGTAGTTCCTCATGCAAGAAACATTGTCTCATGCATATATACATTCTCCCTTGCACGAGCATGTACTTCCTCACATGGAGTGTGTACTTCTTTGCACAGTGTGACAATAATCCTCATGTGGATTAATGAGCTTTCTCACATGTAGTGATGTAAGTCTCATGCGGTACTAGAGACCAGCACTCTTCCTCACATGAGAAACAATGGGCCTTTGGGCTTGGCGAAGGAAAGTTTGGAAGTTGGTTTTGGACATCCAATTGGGTTTCACACCTTCCTAGTTCAAAAAATATTTTCTATGGGGTTTAAAATATATCATTTAACTATAATTTGATGTATATTTAATTACTTAAGATGTATTTCAATATATGTGACAATTCATTTGAGATAGGTTCCAGACCTCTTTGAGTTAAGATAAAGATTCTAGGAAATTTTAGGGCTTCAGGATTGCAGACTTAGCCAAATTTTAGGAGCCAACATTTATCTTTCAGCATGGTGTTTAGTAGATGAGTGGTTGTAACTTTGAGCCCTCATTTTTTGCATTACCATTGTTGGTCTCTACTTGTGATTCTTTATTATGATATGATTACTGGATATGGACTTGTATGTCTAACCATGCTAGGAGCTTTTACTTTAGGTTTGAAAGAGAACATCCCCTTAGTACATTCTCATGATTCATGTGATATTTGGTTTGTGAGTTGTGGTTTAGAGCTTGGAGATCTTTGGAAGTAGTTGTAAGACTTTTGCTAGTGCAGGTGAACATGTAAGTCTTGCCATGTTCCCTATTCTTATCACCTTGTTTTGATGTTTCACTCTTGCACTTGGTTACTTTATGTTTTTGTTAAGTAACTTATAGTAAGAAAAAAATTATTCAGTGCATTTTTTATCCTTGTGTTCCAAGGATCTTTGGGCAAGGCATTACAATGAGTGAGAAAATAATGTTGTCATAGTCCCCTTGATCTTGAAAAGGCTTGTACTTATTTGATACTTCAATTATTCACCATGTTTTGTGTCTTTCAGCATGTGTAGTTAGTCTTATAATATCATTAATTTCTAGAGTGGTGCAACTTCAATCCATAAGCTAACTTATGTCATAAAATAGAAGATATTATTTCATTTGTCTCCTCAATCTATTTTAATTTTTTTTGAACATTTGAAGTAAAGAATATGACTTGCAATAAAACATTAAAATTTAGGGGCATAAATATAAGAGCTTTACAACTACATTTGGACCCATTTTGTGATGACAGGATGTTGCAATTACAACATCTACTTGTCACCCAAGTGACACAACCACAAATTGGCTTACATCGGATGGTCATCAAACTTTTTCTATCACAAATTGTGACAACAAAGGAAATTGTTGTAATAGTGACAACTAATACTAACATAACTTGGAAGATGGGAGGGACAAGAGTTCATATTCACAACATTGCAATTGTGATAGTACTCTGTCATAATTACGATAGTTTCAACTTTTAATTAGCTATCACAATTGTAATGTGTATGCAATAGTGGTATTTTATAAGCAACAGTTGTGTATCAGACCTTGACATTGTAGTTATGACACTGTTGCAATAGATATACTATGCAAGGAATAGATAGTGATTGGAATGGACTGTCATAATTGCAATGGCTTGGTGAATTATTAAAAACAATATTGCTTTTAGATCATAGTTGTTGCATGGGAAAGCATGTGTTTTCTTTAATACTATTTATGGTTTATTTTTATTTTTGGGTCAACATATGGAGCCTTTATATCCAACCATTTTTTATAAGTTGGGGAATGTGCTTCATGCCTAGTATGCAAGTGATGCATCTACATATGCAGTTTTATCACCTTGGAAAATTGTAATTGATTTTGCTAGCTAGGAACAACTAATTGTTCATTTTATTATACCTAATCTGATGAAAATTCTACAAGAATTTGTAACCAACCTAGTTAATTAGCAACTAGAAAATTTTAACTGGGTTATGGCTTGGGAATCTACTATTCCCATTTATCATATGGTTGCAATGTTGGAGGCAACATTTTTTCCAAAGTGGCAGTAGGTTTTGTATCATTGGCTTTGTTCAAGTCCTAATTTTAATGAAGTAATATAGTGGTTTTTAGGGTGGAAAGGACTATTTTTCCCTAAGATTCTTGCTAATGAGAAGATAAGAAGTCAACTAAATGTAGCCCTTGAAATGATGAATCAAGTTGTAGAGGGTATGATTGTGGAACAACCTAGGGCTAGAGAGTATGTAACCTATCTTAGGGTGATGGAGAAATTCCAATTTGAGGTGCTTTAGTAGCAGCAACATATGCTCAATAGCAAGCCTCAGCTTCCTGCATGGATAGAGGGATTCACCTGAATAATTCCATGGGCACACCTTAGATAAGTTTGAAGGAAGTGATTCAAACATATGCACAAGAACATGTCATTCAATTTTCCCCTGAATTGGGATGCACACATGATGGTCTTCAAGTATATGGCTTTGGCGCTATCGATATTTATCTAGATTTTGTAAAACAACAATTGCTTGAACAATCTAGAGATAGATGGGTGATTGCATCATTGGAGCATCTAGTTGAGATGCACCATAATCAAACCGGAGGAAATCATTGATAAACCAAACATATAATGAAGAGGAAACTTGAAAACTTGAATGCTGAAATGAAAGCTATCGAGGATCAAACACCTATGCTAGAGTTACAACATAATGTGTAGTTGATTTTAGATGGTAGAGGAAGATATTCATAAGTTTCATCATAATTTAAGGAACAAAAAAGAGTCTATGGCAATATACCAGAGGGGGAAGGAGCGGCTTTAGAAAGAAACTACACAAAAAAAACAATAGCTAGACAACATAGAGGATATTATGAGAGCACTGGATAGAATCCAACAAAGTGTTGTGGTAGGTACTACAACATTGGAATCACTTGCAAGTGTCTTTGAGAATTTACAGTCCAAATATCAAGAGGACTACAAGTTGTGCAATTTGTCTTGTATTGCATCTACATTTTCTTTGTCATTGCTTATAAGAGTGTTTCAAGATTGGGAGCCACTTTGATATCCTTTCAATGGTTTAGAGGTAATGTCATTGTGGTAGAGGCTTCTACAAGGGAATGAGCCTCATGATTATGGCACTTACACAGAAGAGCTTGCTTCTTCAACTCTTTACACTCAACTCTTCAATGAAGTTATTCTTCCAGTAGTCAGAATAGCTGCTATAAATTCCTACAAGCCAAGCGATCTCAAACCTATGCTACATTTTCTAGAGACATGGGAGAAGTTAGTACCAGCTTCAGTACTTCATAACATTCTAGATCATATAGTGATGCCAAGATTAACATCGGCAATAGATACTTGGCATCCTCACAAGGAGACTATGTCAATACATGCATGGGTACATCCTTGGCTTCCATTCTTGGGCTAGCATATGAAGCCTTTATATCCAACCATTCATTATAAGTTGGGGAATGCAGTTCATGCCTAGCATGCAAGTGATGTATCTGCATATGCAATTTTATCACCTTGGAAAATTGTATTTGATCCTTCTAGTTACAAACAACTGATTGTTCGTCATATTGTACCTAATTTGATGACAATTCTTCAAGAATTTGTAATCAACCTAGCTAATCAGAAAGTAGACCAATTTAACTAAGTTATGACTTGTCTCTTTCTATAGATATCTTCTATAATATGTTTTTGTAAATTTTTTTGCAAACTCTACCCATTTTTCTTGGTCTACATTTTTTATACAGGATCTTGAAGTAAGTCACTCAGGATGGGTTGAGTGAGTTTTATTGTTTTATTACATAGATTCTAGAATATGTATGCAGCTGGGTGAATTTTTTTTGTTGTGCTAAGATGTAATAAATACCTTTAAAAATTATCTTTGTATATATACATACATGCATGCATACATAGATAGATAGACACACATATGTGTGTGTATGTATATATACACATATATATACATATACATACATACATACATACACACATACATATATACATACACACATAGTACATGTGTGTATGTTTATGTATGTATGTATGTATATATGTATATATTATATATGTATGTATGTGTATATGCACATATGTATGTATGTATGTATACATGCATGTATTTATATTAAATTAAATTAAATTAAGTTTTAAATCATATTTTTTAAATGCCCTAACTATTAAAGATGAGGTATTTGGGTTTAGTTACAAGTTTTTGAATCATTTGGTTGTACCTTTATTGTGATGATATTGAGATGCTATTAGTTTTGGATTAATGAAGTTAGTTTTATTCATAAAATGATTTAGAATCCACCATAAGATGTGTTAGTATAAGTAACAAATAGAAGTGACAGTTGTATTTCAAATATGTAGTTAAGTGTTTTTTTCCTAGAGGGTTGGATCTAATTAAACAAATGACTAGATGTTTTAGAGGTTATATTTATAATAAATTTGAAATTATTTAACATGACGAATAGATTTGGGAAAATGACTAAATTCTAGTAGCAAGAACAACCCACCTAAATTTCGACCCCATCTTTTGGTATTTAAATGGGTATTCTATTTGGATCAAAATTTTTAGTTGGGTGATTTTTTTTACAATTTTTAGCAATTTAGAATCTTAAATATGGAATGTAGATTGTTACTATTCTTGTTATGTGTAATGCCCTACCCGGAGATCCTTGGAACAAGGATAAATAAAAGCCAATATAATTTATTTTTTGAACAAGCATGGAATTAAACAACATCAATATGCAATCAATCATAAGATTGCAACAAAAGACTTAACCAACCAATCCAGGCAACCGATTAATCTCCCAGTGTCACTACTTCCTAACATGTCCAAAACCAACTATGAAAGTTTATGCAAACAAGAAGCCAAAGATCTCTGACCTATCAAGACCTAAGAAAGGGTGCACCGCAAGAGGGTACCCAAAACACCCTTCGACTCTTGACTGGTCAACAAGTCTAGAGATACCTGTTGCTTTCTCGAGAAGGTTTTTGCAAAGATATCAAGTGATACTTTTCTAGTATCATACAACATTTCATAGTTCTACGGGGCGATACTTTTCCAATATCATGTGATACTTATTATAACTATTAGGTGATACTTTTAGGGACCACGTGATAGAGTTTACTATTATCAAGCGACACATTACTAGTGTCACACAATAGAACTTATAACTGTCGTGTGATACTATCCAGTATCATACAATATTTTTCCTTAAGGCATGCAATACTTTTCCAGTATCACCCAATGCTAAACCAATGTTGCCTAGGATAGCAAAGAAACAACCCGACAAGAAATCAAAAGGGAAAAAGAGTTAGAACCTCCACACTGGGGAGTACTAGATCCACAATAATCAAGGCTCAAACACTAGAATGAATGTAAAATAACTAAGCATGTTGAAAGGGATGAATCAAACATCTAATCACCTAATCCATAGCATCTAGTAACAATGCATAAAGGTAACATCACAATAATAGACATGAGCATAAATCAACTATCGTTATGAACTAAAATAACATAAATCACATGGAAACATACTCCAAAAAAATGGAGAACCATGTAAGCATCCAACTTTAGAACTGAACAAGGAGAAAGGTAAACTTTGTACACTGGTCACCAATAATGGTAAAGGTAGCTACGCCTTCCAACCATGTAGAACCCATAAGCTCACTCCTGACATGTTGATGGAGATAATGAAACTAACCTCAAACACATGTAAGACAATGGTGCAAGGCTAACACTCACACCAAAAAGTATAGAGGATTGAATGTGAGATACTGAGATAATGCAATACAACAAGTCTTGGTCAGACACTCTATGGTTATACTATGTAGGGATTCTGGTGGAGAGTAAGTCACTTGGCATCACAAAGCCCAAGCTAAATATCATGTGAAAACACTACCCAGGGAGGCCATCACATTGTGCCCTCAGAAAAACATTGTATAGACACATGCCCTCACATATACCATCAGGACCATACCCTCTGATCACCACTGAGTACTCACATTTTAATTATCTTAGATTTATTACCTAGTAATGTATTTAGTTGTCACTTTTTAGAAACTTCTTCATGCCAACTCACTTGGACAAGGATATCAACATTACAAGAGAAGCCCCTCCATTGTCTACCCTACATACCCATGCTCATCACAAGATGAGTGCCCATAGTCAATGCATATTCGCAACCCAACCCCAATGAACATACCTCCACCGATGACAACCAGGAAATCAAGCCTTGTAAGCACCTGGTAAACATGTGCACACATGCTTATGTGTCACACACCAACAACATAAAGATCATACAAACAAGGATTGGATGAGAACACAAGAAAAATAATGCTCAACTGAATACAAGATTGAGAGTATGGTTCTAGCACACATCCCAATGCAAACAAAATATGTAACAATGGTTGGATTGACATCCTATGAATAATCAAAATCCATGACCAATGTCATGCCAAGAAAACTTGAGAAAATTGGGTGGCATGAAAATCAAGGCAAAAACCTAAAAGAAACCAACATTGATAAAAATCAATGAAAATAAAACACATTCTACCCTTGGGGAAATGAGCCACAAGAATCTAATAAAAATTGGGTTTGAACCTCGTATGCAAAAAAAGCTAGCATAATAGTGCAAACCCCAAAGCCTCATCCCAAAAAAAAGGGAAATTATCATAGCGCCCAACCAAGTAGAGTTAGCAACCATAAATGGAGAGGAAGACTAGTTCTCAACTTCCTAACAAATAGCTACCAAAAATAGAAGTAAAAATGGAGTTGAAATAGTAAAATAAAATAAATATGGGAACCTGAATAGTAAAATAAAAAACTCGTAGAAACTACAAAAAATCACGATAATCCAAGGTCTCTCCCCAAGCTAGATCCAATGAGACCAATCTTGTGACGATTCCACACCCGTAACTCTTACAATGAAAAGAAAATTATTTCCTCTTGAAGAGGATCTGGAATTTGTTCTTAATTTTCTTATTTTAGAAAGTGAGAAGTGAGAAAAAAAATTCTTTTTTGGATATATATTCATTTTTCAAGTGAGTAAAAGGACTAGGGTAATTAGCCAGATCACCTAGTTAAACCTTAAATCAACCCAAACAAAAATAGGCTATTCCAAGTAATTGGAATTCAACAATGAAAAAGTTGGCGAGAATTAAATTAAATAAGATAAAGCCCAAAATTCCCTTAAACTATTAAATCACAAAATTCCTTAATAACTTTCACGACAAATGTGAACCTCTAAATGCATAAACACACTCATGGGTCTAATCACATAATGCAAATGAGTCTAGATTTATTAATTCACCAGAGGGTCTAATTAATCAATTAAACAAGATCCATCGATCATATAGGGATGACATTGCCTAGGTAAATATAGTCAAATCACTAACTCCATGTGTTACTACTAGGGACATAAATCCTACACACTAAACAACACAATTAAGTTTAATTGCATATAATAATATAGCTAAAGTGATAAATGCATTAAATCACCTAGTTTAACCATTCATTTAATTACATTAAAATAATCCATTTACATCACACACTTTCACATAAAATATCACAAGGCAAGAATGAAGTAAATAACCATAGCATCAAATTAAAGTATCCAAAATCCAATAAGTCCATCATATAAACATAAACAGGGTATATGTCCAAATACAAATGACTAGATATCATCATAAAGCATCATGTCACATCAATATGCATCATCATGCATATATGATCAAACTGAACAACAAAGCATCTAACATCTATGATACTGGCAATCAAAATATAGTATCTGACCATCAAGTCATCTCAAATGTCATCTAACATGAGTATCAAAGTATCTCTTGAAACCAAAATATAACAAGGTACGAAATGCAAACATGGGAGGAACTACATCCTCCCTCACTAGGCATAGGCTAACTTCTGGAAGCCTACCAAAAGATAAGGGCACAAATTTCTGAACCATGTAGCATCTTGCTAAGTAACATAAGTCTCATCCCTTGGGTCCCACTGGACTCTTACCTGCTCTATGTCCCAACCTCTCAAGGTTAGCCTCTGATGCTAAAGGATATGAATGGGCTCCAAAGAAATTTTTTCATCCTCCACCTGCAAAGCATTCCAACCAGGTACATGGGTCACATCAGGAATATACTGCCTCAAAATGGAAACATGGAAAATATCATGGATGTGCAATAGGCTAGGTGGCAACACCAGTTGCTAAGCAACAGGACCAATCCTCTCAAAGATCTCAAATGGTTAGAAAAAATGTGGCACTAACTTAGAGCCTTTCCCATAAAGGGTGGGGCTTTTCCTCAGACGCAATCTCAAAAACACCCTATCACCAATTAAAAAGTGACGATCCAACCTATGGGCATTTGCATACTTCTTTTGTCTGCCCTAAGCAGTAACCAAATGCTCTCTAATACGAAAAACCTATTGCTCCATATCCTGAAGCATCTCTAGACCTAAAATCACATAGTCCTCTAAATGATCCCAACTCAAATGGGTACGACATGGTTTATCGTACAAGGCCTAAAAAGATGACATGCCAAGAGAACTATAGTACCCATTATTAAAGGAAAACTCAACAAGGTATAGATAATCCTCCCACTTCACCAGCCCATCCATCACATACATGTGAAGCATATCTTCCAGAACTTGGTTCACTCTCTATGTATGACCATCGGTCTCTGGGTGGTAAGCCGAACTAAAATGGAGTTGCACACCTAAAGAATGTTGGAGATGATGAGGTAAACATTGGATCTCTATCCAATATAATCTGGTGAGGCATTCCATGAAATTGAATAATTTCTTCTAAGAAAACATGTGCTACAAAAAAAGTTGTGTAGGATGTCCTCATGGGTGAAAAATGTGCTACCTTGGACAACTTGTCCATTATCACCATGATACAATTGTGTCATCATGATGGCAAAGGAAATCCCATGATAAAATCAATGGATATAGTGTCTCACTTTCACTCTAGAATGGTGTGCAGTTGCAAAAGGACTACCAGATGTTGATGCTCTACCTTCACCCTTTGGCACTCAAGACATCGAGCAAAAAAATCAACAACATCGTGCCTCATCCCTACCCAAAAGTACAATTGTCTAAGGTCATGTGCAGAATGCAGTGCATGATGTGCTTCCAACAAAATCAAGGTACAGAGATCACTAGATATTGGCACATAAATGCACCCCAAGTATCACAGCAGTCTATCAAACTCTAACAAATACCCTAAAAACCTCCTCTCAAGGGTACATCTAGACTCAATCTCCACCCTCACCTCTTGATAGCATGTGTCACCAAGCAAGACCTCCAAGATACGGCCTCACAAATCCACTCCTAGTAACGAAAATTGAATTCTCGTGTTGCCTCCTACTCAAGGCATCCACGACAACATTTTCTTTCCCTTTGATATAGTGAACATAAAAATCATATTCACATAGGAACTCCATCCAATGATGTTGTTGTGCATTCAAGTTTGGTTGAGTAAAGATATACTGCAAGCTAAAATGATCACTATGGAACTCAAACCTATGTCCTAAAAGAAAATGTCTCTAACGCAAAAGTGAACACACAATGGCTGCAAGCTCTAAATCATGAGTTGGGTAGTTAAGCTCATGGTCCTTGAGTTTTCTAGACTCGAACGCAATCACACAACCATCCTACATCAACACTCCACTAACACCTTCCAACAAAGCATCTGTACAAACCATAAAATCACCTACAGGATTAGGCACTACAAGGGTTGGTGTATTGGTCAAAAACTCCTTAAGAGCATTAAATGTTGCCTCACACTAGTCTGACCATACATACTTCTTCTCTTTGGACTGAAGAGAAGTGATGGGATGAGCCACACATGAGAAATCATTCACAAATTGACAGTAGTAACCTGCCAATCCCATGAAACTATGAATTTTAGGAACACTAGTGGGTACCGGCCAATCCATGATAGCTCAAATTTTCTTTGGATCCACTGTAATATGATGCCCTATGATGATGTGCCCCAAATACTTCACCTTTGATTGGAAGAATCTAGCATAAATGGACCTCATGTTTCTCTACAATCTTAGAATAGATCAATATGTCATCCAAGAATACAATGACACAACAATCGAAGTACATGGAAAATACTTCATTCATCAAACTTATAAAGATTGATTGCACATTGGTTAACCCAAAGGGTAAAATGTGAACTCATAATGGTCATAATGTATATGAAAAGTTGCCTAATTAATGTCAGCATCAAGAATATGAAACTGATGGTATCCCGACTTAAGATCAATCTTTGAGAAAACTCTCACTCCCTTCATATGATCAAACAAGTCATCTATTTTTGGAAAAGGATATCAGTTATTCAAAATCACCTTATTCAACTTTTGGTAGTTAATGCATAACCACAATGATCCATATTTCTTCTTTACAAAGATGACTAGTGCAACCCACGGGGATACACTGGGATGAATATGACCCTTGGCCAACAATTCCTCCAACTACAATCTGAGCTCACTTAGCTCTTGAGTATTCATGTCATAAGGAGCTCATGAAATTGGTTCTGCTCCTAGGATGAGATCAATCTAAAATCAATGTCACATTGTGTTGGCATACTTGGTATCTCATTAGGAAACACATCTACATACTCATGAAGGATTTTGTGATCATCAAGTGTCACCGTATGGCTCTTGGCCTCCTCAAGGTCAGTGACAAAGATTACAAGCATCTGACATCCCTTCGCCGCACTCCACTTTAGCTTATTAGTTGAGATCATCCAAAATGAGACTAGCTTATAGACTCCTACAAGCTCCACCCACCACTTGTGTGATCAACACACTGTATCGACTTATGCCAACAATCTATATTTGCTTGATGGGCAGCTAACCAATCCATGCCCAACACAATATCATATGATCCTAGAGGTAGGATGTGAAGATAAATGGTGATGGTGAAGGTACCCAAGTCCAAATCATAACCACTGGCCAAGGAGTCCACAACCACTTTGGATCCTATGGCTAACTAAACTTTCCACCTATCAACCTATCCTATTGCTACTAGCCCACATCATTAAACAAGTGATGGTGAAATAAAAGAATCTAAAGCACCTGAGTCAAATAATACTGAAGATGAAATATCATGCAACGTACCTATAGCCTTGACAATACCCTAGTTCTTAGCTTGATGGTTATCAACTGCCACAAAAAGTCTATGAGTTCTACTTGGCTACACCCCTGCTAGGTCCTGAAGATGTCTTCAAAGGACATTCCACTACTCTATGGTCGAGCTAACCATATGAGAAACATGCTCCTTTAATAGCATATCCCTATCCATGTCCATCATGAGAAGCACTAGAGTAAAGTACACTTCCTTTGCTAGAGTTCTATTGACTACTCTGAGATGGGCAATTCTATTGGGACTCCTAGCCTCTATTCTAGCCACACCCCTTTTCTCTTATGAAACCTACACTCTTTCCACCCTTAGACCAATACTGACTTCTTTGTCACCTCTGGTGACCATGACCACCTTGAGAGGGTGTTGACTACATTTGACCCTTTCCTAAGAACTACAATTGAGGGAATTGTACCTACTTCCTTGAAGGTTGTGCACTATTTCTCTAAGAACCTAATTTTGCATTGAACCCCTTTGCCACATTGCTTTCAAAAATCCTTTCCTTCTTAGAAGCAAAGGAAAGTGTCCTAGGTTGATGCATCTGGACATAGATCCAATGATGGAGTCCTTAAAACTTCAAAAAAAATGTTAAGGAGTATCTCACCATGGCCTAAGCTCAAAGAATCTCATCTTGTACTGATCCACTGACATGTTGCCTTATTTAAACTCATGGAACTCATTAGCCTAAGCCTCCCTAAACTGAGGGGATAGGAACCTCTCTCTGGATCTCTCCTCAAAGATAATCTAGGTGAGATCTGCTATACTAATTTGGAGCTTTTGTCTCTCAAATGTTCCACCAAATAGATGTGTGGTCTCTTAGCTACATGACAACACAATAAGATCTCAAGTTTCTTGTATATGGATACATGGAAAAGAAATGTTCCATATCAAGTAACCAAGTTTCAGCCTTGAGGCCACCTCCCTTACCGTCAAATTATGGTGGTTCAGATTGTTGAAGGGATTTCATCATGTCCATGTGGATGGAATCCTCACCATAGTAGTCATGACCTCTCTGATGATGCCCTCTACTACCATGTGGTGTGTGAGAATGTCCACACTCACATTCTTTATCCTATATACAATCTAACATATGGGAATCTTCATGGTGAGATCCCTCAACTTGGCCATAGTCATTTTGGTTTTCCTCAACTCAAGGTCCCAACAAAGATACAATCTCTTGCAATAAAGGTAAAAGTACCCTAACATCACCCTGGTTATTATCACCTTGTCCTGCCCCAACTTCATGATGTTCTTCCTCATGGTGCTCTTCTTCATTGTCATTTTGTCGGGTGTCACTAGTGCATTTTACCCTAAATTATGACCAAAAATTTTAAATGGGTTGGTTGGTTGAGTTATAAAGCAAATTTTTGTTTTTTTTTTTTACAACATGCCCATGTTGGTCGCAATTGTGACACACACCGTAGCATAAAGCAAAAAAAAAGGGCAAAAGTATAATTCACATTTCATTTGGCACGAGGGTTGCTTCTTGATGTGCCAGTGGTCAACCTCCATTGACCCACCACTTCAACTCCTTCACTTCTAGCATTTCACTCATAGGAGGGCATAGATTTTCAAGGGTAGGTTTCGAAAGAGAGGACTTGGCATTGTGTGGACCATTGTAACAGGTAAGAGTTTAGCGCTATATGGTTTTCTTTACCACGACATTGTGTAGGGTTTTAATATATAAAATTTTGGTGTAACTCTCACAATCTAGTTTTTTCGCCCTCTATCTGGTCCAGACTCCACACAAATTCACCATGAATGGCTTCGTCCCCTCTTCCAACCACTCAACTCCTCATGCACGATCAACCCTTGGATCGTGCCTTTTTCTACATTCAAGCCCTTGTTTATGTATTGTTAGTTGGTACATGATTTACATGATTTATTATCCTCCTATATTCAACAGTAGAAAGTGTTCCCTTCTCTGCCATGTGGTGTCAATTTAACCACACTATAAGGGGTTTCATAAGAATGTGCTTGGAGACTCCATGGCATTTTCTCCAAAATCAGTGGTTTGAGCACTCCATGCATTAATCTTGTGCTACTTTTTCAGTACTGACTGCTTAATGCATCTCGGTCTTCTGCAACCATGTGTTGTATTCATCTTGTAGAACTTCTAGTCCATCAAACTATCCGTTAGAAGGGCTTTGAATGTGTGTTACAAAAACTTTCAAACAATTGTAATTCTATGTACCATATAATAGCTGAAAACAACAGTACTTATGAAAAGAGATTGAAGTTATATTGAGCCCATTGAATTGAACAAAGAAATTAAACAAGATAATCTTTGATTTCATGTGGAAAGTGGCTTTGTGAGATATTCATTTACGCTATCCTAACAAGGGAATTTTTTTTTTGTGGCATTCTACTTTTGGGGAGCTAAAAAATTAACAATTAATGCATTATTTTCTCCTAAATGATATAGACTTTTGACACGCTTCTTTCACTAGTCAACACATTTTTCCATTCCTCTGTTTGATGTCACTTTTTAAGTTTAATTATTTACAAATAAAATATTACTAAAAATAATAATAATACCAAAAATATTAACCGTGCCAAAAACTTATTTTTTCTAATAAAGATAATGTATCAACAAAAGAGTACAACTCCACAACCATTAGTTTTTTGGCACCACTACTTAGTAAGTAACTTTGAGCTAGATTAGAGTTTAACATATAATTTTTTTTACAAAAATAGACTCAATGACATAGATTGATCTTCACATAGAAACAAGGGACTTATCCAAGTGATACACTACTAGGCATCTTTGTAGACTAGCCTTGATACCTTAGGGAAACCGCATCCATAATAGCATGTGGAATGACTACTCCTAGCACAACAAAAGCTAGAGGTCAAGCCTCCTAGAGGTCTTCTCTTTGTTCTTCTCAATAATTGATCAAATGAGAGACATAAAGACATATTTATTTTATCAATATAGCCAAAGGGAATCTCTATTTTTAACATTAGGGTAGGGCCATCGTACAAAAGGTCCATAAACTTCCTTTTTATCAATATTCACTACCAATATAACTTGCACTAAAATGTTATGATATATGAGCCTTTGAAGAGACCTAGTAATATTTCTAGCAATACTAGCAAATATATTATTGTTTTTTTTTTTCCAAAAAATCCATAGAAATTCAATTAATAAAATATACAACAAGAAATTACAATTATTCTAGGAACTCGCTACTTTTCCAAAAATAACATTACTAACATAAAAGTTATGAACCAAATAAAAACCAAATAGTGCCCAAACTTCCCTAGAAAACATATAGTAAGAGAAAATTTTAGTGGTAGTTTAAGGATTCTTGTTGCATAAGAAAAAAATTATATCCCTCTTAGGTTTCAAAATAGGAAAATTATGCAGAAGGAGACACCAAAAGATAAATGATCTTATGGGTTCCATAAATCTATGCCTGAGGCCAATAAGGATGATCTTCCATTCAATAGGCCTTAGGGAGATATTTGAAATAGAATTAAGATGGTATAAGATCTCATGAGTGGAGGTTAAAAAATTATGGATTAGTCTTCCTTTAGTATATGGTAGAGGTATTCCATATCTCCAATTCATATACAAGGTGTTATTCTCAAAGAAAGAGATAGGTTACTTCTTGCTAGGAGTTTCTAGGATTTATTTCCCTCTATGGCCCTAGCAATTCATTTCATTGCCGAAGAAATACCTTGGATTCTAAGGTCTTTTATACCTAATCCACCTAATTGTTTATCCAAAGTACACCATTTCCATTTGACTACATTTTCTTATTTGTTACCCCTGCCATTAGACTATAGAAAATATCTTATCAATTTTTAAAATTAAATAATAGATAACTTTAGTTGAACATCTAAGATGAGGCATAGTATATAGTATAAGCGGAGAGGATTTTTTGGAAGACCTCCACCTTCCCAGGTGGAGATAAATATTTGTCATCCCATTTGTTGAATTTCTTGTCAAGTTTATTTTTTACTCAGTTATGCATCTCCCCTAGATTTGGGAAAACTAAAAAGGGATTTCCTAGGTACATACCAATATGGTTGGGTCCTCCCAAAGGAAAACCAAAATATGCACACCAAGGTGGGGGATATCTTACTACACTAGCATGATAGATTTTGGTAATGAAACTTTAGTACCAGAGACCTTATAAAATAATTCCAACTTTACAATTATGTAGATTAATGTGCTCTTCATCCATGTCAATTTTTATGGTTGTGTCATCAACAAACTAAACATTATATATGTCTTCAAATTCAGAGATCAAGATTCCTTTAACTCTTGGTAAGATAACATTATCTCTTAATTCATATTCTAGGGCATCAATTGCAATGACAAATAGAGTAGGGGATAGAGGTAATCCTTTTTTTTATTGATCTAGTTAGAGTGAAAGTTATAAACTTGGTTCCATCTATTTCTACACAAGCATGAGCATCCTTGAATAAAATTTGAACTATATTGAAAAAGAATTCAAGGAGTCCCAGTTGTTTCATCATATTAATAGTTCTCCACTTTATACTATCATATACCTTTTCATAGTCAAGTAGCCCATATGTGCTTGTTGTTGGACTCATTTTCCCAATCTAGATCTTCCCAATGAGAAATCAAGTTCTCCAATATACCCCTTCCCTTCACAAAGCTAGTTTATGTTTGACTAATTATCTTTGGTAGCACATCTTCTAATCTAGTTATTGGTATTTTCACCAAGATCTTATATGATAGGTTGATAAGAGTGGTTGGTCTCCATTTTTTGATGAGTCTTTTACCTCCCTCTTTAGGAATTAGCTTGATCACTCCAACATTAATGTTTTCTCCCAAGGAACTCCTTAATAATGCTTCATTATAAAGATTTTGTAATTCTTTAGCAATCCACTTGCTATTTCCTTTATAAAATTCAATAGAGAGGTCATTAGGGAAAGTGATTTGAAATTTCTTATGGTATGTATTGTACCAAGGATTTCTTCAATTCTAAGATTTCTTTACCTAGATTTAGGATTTATGCTAAGTCTAATTTCTTTGGAATTAGGCCTGTAATGCACAATCTAGTTGCTTCCATTGTGTTAACTATATCTTTAGAAGTGAAGAGATTCTAGTATTACCTTGCAAATTCTTACAAGATGTTATCTTAGCTTCATGGTTCATGGTCCTCCTCTCTAATGGAGTCAAATCTGACTCTAGATTCTTTTGATTTTAGCATGTGAAAAAAATATTTTGAGCCTTGATCTCCCATGTTTACCCAATTGAGTCTTTCTCTAGTTCTATATCCTTGGATACAATGATTGTAAATTCTTCTAAGAGCACTTCTTGCAATTACAACTATTTCATTAGCTTTCATATCCTCTAGACAACATTGTAGGATGGTTTATGCTTGCAATACTTCATTTTGTAAGTCAATCTCTTCTTTACTCCTATACACCACCCTCTTTCTTCCCTCTATTTGAAAAAGTAATCTTCAAGATTTCACCTTTTAGATCCATACCTTAATTACTAACCTGTTGTGTCCTTTATTGTTGTTGAACAATCTTCCAATATTTACTACAACCCCTACATCTTCATCTCTTAGCAAAGAGGTTTTAAGAGTGAAACTATCTTTTAGACCCTATTTTCTATTAGGTTCTCCAATCCTTGAAATACAAGCTGAAATTGGATGATGGTCTAACATACAATAGGGGGTTGTTATTATGTGTGCACCATAGGGGCCCATACAAACCTAAAGGTCTCTTTATTGGCATAGATGCCTATATTGTTGTTGAACAATCTTCCAATATTCACTACAACCGCTACATCTTCATCTCTTAGCAGGGAGGTATTAAGAGTGAAACTATCTTTTAGACCCTATTTTCTATTAGGTTCTCCAATCCTCGAAATATAAGCTAAAAATGCATGATGGTCTAACATACAATAGGGGGTTGTTATTTTGTGTGCACCATAGGGGCCCACACAAACCTAAAGGTCTCTTTATTGGCATAGATGAGGTCTAACTTATAGAATATTTTCCTTCCACCAAGTTGGAGATTAGACCAAGTAAACCAGATTCAATAGTATTTTGAAATGATGTACACTCTAAATGCTCTTACAAAAAAAATTATTGGCTTGTTTTCTATCTTACATAATGTGATCTCAGCTTATGAATTCTAAGTACACATTATGAATTGTTTATTTGATCTGCACGTTCTCCTTGCAAAACTGTAAATCCTTGAAACTATTCATTTAAATAGATTCTATAAACATATGATCTATTTCGTAATCTCATTGATAGATTGAACACCAATGACTTGACTTTAACTTGATTCCAATCTGCTATATGTACTTGTACTCTAAATGGGGAGACTTCAATTTCCCAACCATGATAAATTAGAAAGGAGATTGATAAAAGATAAACAATTTATGTTTTGCCTATTATTTTTTTCGTTGACAAATATTAAAAAAAAAATACAAAATAATACAATGAGAAAGATTGCAACAGACTGCCAAAATATCACACAACTGCTTAAACAATGACTAAATCTTACTAAACACTTACATTCCACTACAAACCATCATTTGTTCTCATTAAGCTAATATAGTTGGTATCCACACATTCCACTGGATTCTTCTTTACCTCGGTTGATTTTGTTTAGGTTTTTGGTTGCTTTGGCTTTAAAATTTCATAATGAAATACGACGTCTTCTCAAAATTTCTCATTCATCAGTGCATTCGCATTGCATATATTATGCAAATTCAATTAGTGGGTGTTTGTCATATCAAAAGCTTGTTATTGGAGAAGTATAAAAGCATGCCTCAGGTGGATAAAAGTGAAAACAACCACACAATCATCTAAAGAAGATAATTTACAATGGAAAGCTTCCTCCAGATGAGGGTAAAGAAACATAATGAATCTCATAATGGACGTGTCATTTTTGTGAGACTGATACCAAATCTATATGAAAAAATAGATTGTGATTTTTATGGCAAAGGATATGAACATGCAAAAATATCCAGCAATGATGAAGAGAAATATAAATTTTGAATGGGCCTTCAGATCTTAATTCAATGTGATGAGAAAGTTCTACCAAAAACATTTAGATTTTTTGAACCTATGTTATGATTGACTTCATTCACTTCAACTATTTCACTATTTTAAGCTTCATGCAACAATTTGGCTCATGTTTTGTGTCAGCTGTACAATGCAATTTCTTTTAGACACTCCAATGGTTTGAATTTGCAGCCTATGACCTTTTGTCTACCAATTACTTTGGTTATTGGTAAAACTAATGAATAATATTTTGTATTTGGAGAAGTTATTATGGATTGAAGAAATCTTAGCTTGTTTAATAATATTTTATATAGGATCATGAGCTTTAGATTGGAACTTTTTATAGTGGGAGCAACATAGTAATTATATTTGTTATTTGATATGGAAGTAGAATTCTTAGAGTGAAACTTTTTGGATTGATAGTTGAGAATGATATATTTTTTTTATTGGATATAAGAGTATGAGATCTAGATTAATATTTCTTGGACAAATAATCAAGAATAATAATATTTTTTTATTGTTTGATATGAGAGCATGAGACTTAGATTAGAGCTTCTTCAATTGTAAGCTAAGAGCAATAATTGTTTTTGTTCTAGTCTATATGGGAGCAAGAGCCTTAAACTGAAACCTTTTCAATTGAGTGCCAAGGACAATAATTATTTTCACTACTTATTATGGAAGCCTATGACCTAGCTTGAAAAGCCTCTTTAATAAGAACCAAGAACCATAATTTTTTTTGTTACTTGATATGAGAGGACAAACCTTAGATTGAGATATTCTTAATTGGTAGTGAAGAACACCAATCATCTTTGTTACTTGGTATGGGAGTGCGAGCATTGTACTGAAACCTCTTCAACTAAGAGCCAAGAACAATAATTTTTTATGTTACATCACTAAGGGAATTTCCCTCTCATTTGCTTATAGACCCTCCAGAACTAGTGGAAATTAGAAAGCTAATATGCTGACTGGTTTGAGATTTCTTTTCTTCTACATTAAATGGAATCTACTTGAAACTTAATCGAAGTTTTGTGCTTTTGCTAATTGCATGTTATTCGCAGGGTTACAAAATAGTGTTAGCAAAAAATTTCTAGTTGCATTTGAGATGCACAAATCTTAGCTTTTTCAACTAGTTCTGGGTATTTGTAAGGGTAATTAAAAATGTCACGTTTATCACTTGTAGTGGTGCTTTGACTAGCTAGATTAGGGGCATCATAGAAGTTCAATTCATTGACTTTATTTTAATGTTCTCCACAAGCAATTTAGTGTGCCTATTTAACAATTTTCTCCTATACTTCTTTCCTTCTATTATGTGGCCTTATCCCACCAAGCTTTTCTTCTTTGCTTTTGCATTGATCTGTGTCTTATCAATACATCTATATTTTATTGATGGAAACTTATGGCTCAGAACTAGTGTTTTGTGTTTTAGTGAGGAGATAATGGAAAATGCAGAAGTATCCTTTTAATTGGAAATGTTGAAAATATTCTTTGCATATATACAACTAAGCTAGTCTTGATACCAAGGATGTCTATGAGATAAGGTAATATCTTCCAAAACTCATAAAACATTTGTACATGATCCATAAATAAGCATTACAACAAGTGAACAATAAGGTAAAAGCCATGTGAGATAAATGTACATTTAATAAATAGTAATTATTCTATTACAATTTGAAATGATTAGAACTCTTGAGTAGTAGTATATGAAATACTATACATCTCTAATTTAGTTTGTCTAGCATTTAGGAAAAACACTAGCATCATGGAATATAAATAATATTGACAATTTTTTTGCAATAAAGCTTTATGCAATTGTTGCTTCACTCATGGTGTGAGAATTCTTATATCTATGTCATTTCAATTTTTTCCACATCTTTTTCAAACCATATAATGCAATCTCATCTATGAAGCGTATTAAAAGCTAAGGATTTGGAGTGACTCATATACAATTCATTTTGTGTCATTTCATTAAATGGTTTGAACAAGTGTGAAAAAAAATTAGATTTTTATTATGAATTTTATGTTCACCAATCTATGTTAAACTAATTAGCAAGGTCACTTTCCTAATACTTTATGAACTGGATGCTATTCACAAGGTCAGTTTCCTAATACTCACTATAGTACTTGCTATTCAATTGAGATAGACACAACTCATTAGTTTGTTTGTATTCTCTTTGGATTTTGTTAAAGAAGATAGCTGAATACTATATGAACTAAAATTTCTATGGTGTCAATAGGCTTGTGTATCTCTTGAGCCAAATTACCAACCCCAGTGACATTTTTTGTTGTTCAAAAGTGGCACCATACTAGACTATTTGCAAACAACCATGTAGATAGGCATTCTATAGATAGACTTGAGAACATCTTGCCAAGTCTTTAGTACATAATAAAGCAACTAAATTTCATAAATTGTTTTTTTGATAGTTTATTTGTTTAAATATTGCCCATCAAAAATTACTTAGTAAATCTCATCTTTTTTCTGCACAGGAGCTTGCAGTTCTGAAGAATTTGATAGCGAAGAATTTGAAGAAGATATTGTAGCAAAGGTATATTTGGTGTTCTTTTTTAACTGAAAATGTGATCGGAAATTTTGTATATTGTCATATTTCACTTGCAGAAAGGTCAGATTTTAAATAAAGGTGAAGTTGTATGGATTTAAGTTTCTTCTTCATTATTTATAATGCTCTCGATTCCTCCTTTGTAGCTATAAAAATACTTGTTTATTTTCACCTTTCCAGATACCCTTTACCAGGTTCTTCAAGATTCCAAAATATCTTGGGCTGACCCCACTCCAACATTTCCTAACTCCTACTTGGTTCAGAGACCTAACTCCTTGTTATACGTCTTCCTCTTACTACTCCATCTGCAGGTTGCAAACAAATCATCCTTCTTCCACCAACAAGTCATTCCATTCAAGAAAGACCATGTCTGACGATATCAACGTACAAAAAAATAGGGGGAAAATTGCTAGACTATGGTCTAACTTAAAAAGAAAAGGTGATGGAAAATGTTATTGTCCTTGCAAAATGTGTAAGGGCTTAAAGACTCAAAGATATCTAATCACAACAGCTAAGCAACATTGTAGGCAACATGGTCACATTGAAGGGGGAAATGAGTATCGCCCATTGGTATGTATTTTAATAGTTTATAAATTACATAAGACATGATTTGATGATGACATCATGGTCATGGTTAATATAAGGTCATCATTTTCATATAGGTCAACATCCCTAAGTTTCATGTTATGGACCATGACAATTTGGAGAATGCGGATTTTCAAACGAGGGAACATGGAAGTGTGAATATTGAAGTAGAAGGTAATGATACCATGGAAGAAGACTAGGATGATGAAGATCACTATAATCAAAATGATCACGATGATCATGATGATGATGATAATGCAGAGCTTGATATACGTTTACTTGAGAAGGCACACCAGTCCCTATATGAAGTCTCCAAAACAACTCTTCTTGCCGTTGTATTACTATAGGTGAACTTGAAGGTTATGAATGGTTTATCCAACATAGCAATGACATGTATGTTAGGGTATGCCATCTTCTTTCATTATTTTACTCGTAGTTCCCTTACAATTAACATTGGGTTCGTGTAGCAATTAATACTCTTTAAATTAAGAAATTATATTTTTGGTCGTAGGTTGATAGGTGAGTGTTTGTTACCACCATCAAACATTCTACCTCGCTCGTACCAAGAATTATCTGCCATCATGAAAGATATTGGAATGGAGTATCAAAAAATATATGCATGTGTATGATCATATTATATATCATAAACAGCATGAATTTGCAACACAATGCCCTACTTGTCATATCAGTAGATATCAATCAGATCAAATAACAAAAAAGGTGCCTCACAAGGTTCTTCGGCATATTCCCATTATTCCACGTTTGCAATGATTATTCAAGTGTAATAGCTTGGCACAATTTATGGATTACCATGCATGCAATAGAAGTCAAGATCACATTATGTGAATGCATACAGATGGTTCGGCATTTAAGGAAATAGAGGAAAAATGACCCCACTTTAAAGAAGAACCTCGTAATCTCAAGCTTTCATTGGCAGTAGATGGTGTCAATCCTTATGGAGAGATGAGATCTACTTACTCGATGTGGCATGTTTTTGTTATCAACAATAACATACCTCCTTGGTTGTCCATAAAGAGAGAGCACATAATGTTGACACTGATTGTTCCAGGTATTTTTTCATTTAGTTGTCATCTAAATTAATTTATTATTACTAATCCATCAAATGGTCAAAATAATTATGTAATGTTTTTGCTCATTCAACTAGGTAAATACCAAGTTAAAGATATCAACGTATATATTGAACCCCTTATCGACGAGTTGGTGGTCTTATGGAATGGGGTTAGTATGTATGACATTTGTGGACCAATAAGACAAAGAAAATTTCAATTTCATGCAATGCTTGTACGGACAATACACGATGCCCCTAGGCTAACACATTTTTGTGGTATGTTCTCTTCTTAACACCTCTTTTTTGGTATGTCAAATTTAACACATTTAATCCACTTATACACCATCTTGTAGGTCTTCAGACAAAGCGTAAATTTGCATGTCCAATTTTTGGTCCAAAGACAAAATCTTGTCATTCAAAAAGTTTAAGAAAGCAGGTGTTTGATGAGAATAGACACTTTCTGCACATAAATCATAAGTACTGAATCACCAAAAAACATCTATTCAATGGTCTAGAAGAGACTACGTCAAAGCCATAGAGAATGACACCTCGCCTATGGAAGTTGGCATACAATAAAATAAATTGTCAAGGTAATGTCATTCCATTTGATGGTTTTTGTTTCAAATTTATATTTCGATATTGTGTTTTGTTTATTGATGATTTGATTGATGCTTGTAAAAGCCATCAAGACTTCAATGAACAACTTCCAAAAGGACTAAAAATTTATCCTACACAATTTACTAGGTTGCGATACTACGAGCAACTCCCAATTGTGCATTTGTTTGATCGTATGCATATTGGAAAGAATGTAGGAGAGACATTATGGAAAATCTTGGATGGAAGGCGTGACAAAGATCAAATTGTCAAAACTTGTAATGACATTGAAGAATCCAACCATGCAATGAAAAATGGCATTCGATCAAATAACAATGGAGACTAGATTGATACAAGTGCCCTTAGTTGGTTATTGTCAGAGCAGCAGAGCAATGCTATAAAAGAAGTCATAAAAAAATACGATTTCCCACAGGATTTGCTGCGAATATAAACAATGTCATATCAAATAAAAGTGAATTTGGGCCAGGGTTGAAAACACACGATTGACATACATTTATTAAGGTAATTCATGTTATTTTGTATTCACTATATATTTATATACTACATGTAGTTTCAATTGCATTCTTTTATAAAATATTGACAAGATCATTTTACAAATATTGCAGTATGTTCTACCTCTATCTCTCCCACGCCACTTCGCCAACAATGTCAAACAGGTTATATATGATCTTGGAAAACACATGAGGTGGTTGTCATTTACAAAAATCAATAAAGAAGATATAAAATATTGGAAGAGAAAAATTCCTCTTCTGATGTGTGAAATGCAAAAGTGTCTACCTCCAGGTTTTTTCAATGCACAAGAACACTACCTCATACATCAAGTTGAGGAGATTTAATTGTGTGAACCTGTGCCAACTAGGTCAATGTGGATGGTTGAGAGGTACTTGAAATTTTTGAAAGGCTTACTTCGACAGAGAGCACATCTCAAGGGTTCTATGGTGGAGGGATATATGGTATACCAGACCATGGTGTACATTAGTGAATATCTTCTTAAGTTTGCAGCAAAGATCCATGTAGATCATATTTGGGATCCCAACTCATTTAACAAATTCGAAGGGGAGTACTTGATGGGAAAAGGTAGATTGAGGAAAGTGAGAGGTAAATCTAAGATGTTATTATAGTTAATTAATTCTTATAAATCTTCAATATAAGTTATTTTTAATTGTTGTATTTTTTTGAAATAGGTGGTCGAGAGTGGGATGCAATACATTTGTATATTGCAAACAATCTTGATTGGATGACCAAATGGATTGAACGATGTCAACAAAATGGTTTCTCATTAACATGGGAAGGTGTTGCTTCATTGGTTATAGATGCTCATCATAATGGAGATTCCAATGTTATGCCAATGGTAGTTGATCTAGTAAAGGGTTTAAGAGGTGGAGAGGTATGTAAAAATTTATTAATGATCATAACTCAACGTATGTTTTATATCAACTCACGATGCAAATAATTTACACACACTTCAAAAATTGCAATTCAAGCACCATAAAGCTATGTACTATCATGCCCACAAATTTTGCATTAAAAGGTTGGATGACACAAAGAAAACTTGTGATTCTGGGATAACTGCAGTTTTTGAGGTCACCAATATATCATCTAGAAATGACATACGTCCTCAATAATCTCAAAATCAATACTATGGCATCTTGGATGATATAATTGAGTGTGAATTCAACACCTTCAAAGTAGTTCTATTCGTCGTCAAATGATACAGGTTACGACTAAATCAAAATGATCTAGATAGAATGGTTATTCAACATGATAATGGATTTACAATGATCAATACAAGGTTGTTTGAGCTAGTTGGAGATGAGCCCTATGTTCTTCCAAGCCAATGTGAGAAAGTGGTTTACTCAGACGTTTCACATAAATAGGGTTGGTCATTTGTTGTCAGACATGATCCAAGAGGAAGGCCGATAAAGTATAATGTTATGGAAGAAGAAGATATTGAAGATGATGAAGAAGCAGATGATGAAGATCAAGATGATGGTGATGATGATGATGGTGATGGTGATGATGATGATGATGATGGTGATGATGATGATGATGGCGATGGTGATGATGGTGATGATGATGGTGATGATGGCAATGATGATGGCGATGATGATGGTGATGATGGCGATGATGATGAAGAAGAAGAAGATAATCAATGACTACAAACGTCGTCACTCCTTCTGTTGATGATCTTGCATTCCATATATAAAGTAAATTTGTTCATGTTTACGATGTTGCATATGTTCATGTTGTCTTCTAAGTTATTTGTAGCATACACGTATCATGTAATTTTTAGCTAACTTAAGATAAATGATTAACATTGCAAGAAATTTGATTACATATTTATTGTGTTCATTTCTAATGATTACAACATATTTTATTTATAGTTACCAATGTTTATGTTGTGTCTGATTATGACCCTTTTTGAAAATAGTCAATTGACTATAGGTACATCATCACCCCTTCTGTTGACGATCTTGCATTCCATATATAAGGGAAATTTGTTCATGTTTGCGATGTTGCCTATTGTTCATGTTGTCTTCTAGGTTCTTTGTAGCAAACGTGTATCATGTAATTTTTAGCTAACTTAAGGTAAATGATTAACATATTAAAGAAATTTGATTACATATTTATTGTGTTCATTTCTAATGATTACAACATATGTTATTTATAATTACCAATGTTTATATTGTGTTTTATTGTCACCCTTTTTGCAAACAGTCAATTGACTACAGGAAATTTGACCTGTTTGGTGTGGATTGTGCATAGTGACATGGATCAGCAGGTATAAGTCAATAAATAGACATAATTTTATTATATTCTTCTTGTTTATCATTGAGCATGTATGTTATAAATAGACATATTATATAATCATATAATGTATATATAGACAAAGAAAGTCCGTATAGAAATATAATTGTATAATGACTTTCAACTTACTACATTTTATATTTGTCACTTTCACTTTCCATTTGATGGATTGCAAGACCCACCAAATATGTACTTTTCAGATCTATCTACATCGAATGAGGGAAATGAGGAACTGGTAGATGAAAGCTCTACATGTAGTATGGCTAAAATAGGGAGATCAACTAGAGGTCAAAAGAATAGAAAAAAATTTGATAAATGCATGCAATTTTTCCTTGCTAATGGGGGGTCATATTCTTATGATGATGAGACCAAAGGCAACATCAAGGTGCCTTTTCGTTACTCACACATTGAGAAAGAATGGGTACCCAATGAGCTACCTCCAATTAACACAGATTTTTGTGTTAATGAGAGGATATATCGCATTGCTCCATCCTCATTACATGGTTTGGGCCTATTTTCCATGGATGGGATAAAGGTATGTTACAAATTACAATAAAGTTGTCGAATTTTTCAAGTATGTCGGTCCATGTTAAAATTACAATGATTGGATGTAGATTGTTCCGTATAAAAAAAGTATGCATAGGTATGGGGTATCAACTAATTATATACAACAGAAAGAAAATGATCAAAGTAAAAGATTTTCTATGTACATTGATGGGAGACCAAAAGCAATAAGTAATATTGTAGTTTTATAAATAGTATGCAACCTTCTTCAACTAGTAAGCAACCCAATTGCATATTTGAGGTGCGTGAGGGGAATGAAGTTTTTGTTTGTGCAATAAAATCAATAAGTGCAGGGGAAGAACTGCTAATCGATTACCATTTAAATCACATAGATACAAACAAAGTTACTATCATGAGGGTTGTCAGTACTATTTACCATTTTGTTAATAAGTTTTTTTTTGCTATCTATTGCTTTCAGTTAGCTGATTTTTTTTTGTTTAATCTTTCTGACAGAACGATATGGATCTAATAGATGATAGAGGTCACCAAGATGCTACTCCCACCCCTTCTTCAGTGAGGGTAAACTTTTTTGAAATTGTACAAATTAGATAGTTGAAAATTTTTATATTATTACGTCATTTTATTTACAGTGTAAGTACGATTTATCATTTTGTTAATAAGTTTTTTTTTTGCTGTCTACTACTTTCAGTTAGCTAAATTTTTTATGTTTAATCTTTGTGACAGGGCGATATGGATCCGACAGATGATAGAGGTCACCAGGATGCTACTCCCGCCCCTTCTTCAACGAGGGTAAACCTTTTTGAAATTGTACAAATTAGATAGTTGAAAAATGTTATATTATTACATTATTTTATTTACAGTTTTTTAGTTTTTATGATAGTTTTACTGATATTCCTCTCACAATTTGATGTTAAGGATAAGGGTAAAGCAGCATCAATAAGTACCGAGCCACTAGCTACGCCTTCTGATGAAGATATTGGTGAAACTCCCAATTTCATAAAAATGTTGAAGAAAAAAATTTAAAAAATTAATTTAGAAGCAATTAAAATTTTGGATGAGGCAAATATGGAATCTGAGGAGATGATAAAGAGGCTATCAGATTTGAGAGCGCAAGCTCATCGTTATGAAGTAAGCTCCAATGAATATTTAGCTATAACAAAAGCTCAATAAAGATTTATATTTTATAATATTTTATACTGTGAAGTAAAATATGTAATATGTGCAAAAATACTTTATTGATGCAATTTTTTTAAAGAGTTGTAAGAAACTTTAACTACTAAATTCTTGTTATATAGGAATTTTTGGCAACTCATCCACAACTTGGTCAAGGACAATGTGGTGAGGCCAGTAGTAGTAGACCTCTGACTGCCACTGGCAAAATAATCTTTTAGTTGACAAGTTAGAAAGAATTTTTTATTTCAAACATTCAAAACTTCTTAACTCTTACTTTTATTATTTCAAAATGTCTTTGCTAACAATGTATTGTTCAAGTCATCTAGTGCAGGAGACTCCTACGAGGTTGACAGACGCCCATACGAGATTTTTGACTACAATGTCGGCAACAAGGGGATGTCTAGCTAGTAAATCCTTGTTTTGAAATATTTGGTTTTGTGTTAGTTATGAGTGGATAATATGTACTTTAATCTTGGGTGCATCACATAGTGTATTGTTTTTTTTTGTGGTAGGAGATGCACTGTCTGGTACGCTACCAAATGTGGATCATAGTGCATGTATTGGTGATAATTCACCATCATTTCCTAGACCTACCCATATTTCTAGCATGGGAGCTATGCAGACATCGTTGTTGATTGATGATAATGAATCAATGCCTTTGAAATGTCCTAAGATTCCAGGTACTTTAAATAATTATTTTTTATATTGTAATAAGGATTTTCTTGCAAGACATAAACATGACAGGAAGTGGTGAATGCAAGGGCTTTTGATGTGGAGTGATGTTTCATGACCTTGTTCAATATGTCATATTGTGCAAGTTGTTTAATTATTCTGGAATTCCTTTTTATTAGGGGTTTGATAGGATCATCTGAATTATCAATGACCTTTTGTCTATACCGATAATTCTCTAGATTAGTAATTCGGTACATTACAATTTCATGCTTTCAGTAGAAGATACTAACTTCTTTTTTGGTCAATTTTGGTCAAGTTGATCCTCCAACCATAAAATAGATCACTAAAAAGATGAAATGTATCTCATTTTATGTATTTTTTATTCACTATGAAAAATATTCTTCATATGATTCATTTTAATGGTTCTTACTATTAATTATCCCATGACATTTTTTGCAAGAAACAATACATTTTATAGGAGGCTTTATGACCTCATGCTGCGAAGATTCAGGCCCACCATACGTAAAAGGTGGAACATCATAACTAAACTAATTTTATCCCACTATTTTTTTTCATATCATTAATTGGTGCAACATTTTTCCTTACATTCGGGTCTTTTCTTATACTAGCTATATCTAACAATTTTGTGTTTTTTCTTAAAAGGTGGAATTACCAAGATCAAAAATTAAAAGATGAGCTCATCAAAGATATAGAGCATGAGTTTGGTAGTAATATTTTTGATCATAAGAAATTGTTACAGAAAGGTTCCAAACATCTTAAGGTTGTGAGGGACAAATATAGAAAGAGCCTCATCCTAAACTCGAAGTACGAGCATCCTCCCTTTGTTTTAGTGAGAGACTAGAATGAGTTCATTTTGGATGCAAAGGGGAAAGAGGAACATCCAAAAGAAAGTACACCAGCAAATCTGAAAAGGTATGCAATAGTATTAACTACTAGTACATTAATGAGAAAATTTAGGGTTCAACTTCAATATCAACAATTTCAACTAGCTCAATTTAATTTATCTATTGATGAAAAGTATGTAATTCATATGCTAACACAATTGCTTATAAATATCAATCTCAATCTGGGCATAAATCCTACATAAGATATAACTGACACAACTGCTTATAAATCCTAAATTCATATGCTGACACAATTGCTTATAAATCTCAATCTCAATGCTGATACAACTGTATATATCTCAATCTGGGCATAAATCCTACATAAGATATAAATAGTGTACTTATAACTTCACATATAGCTATATTATGTCTTGAAAATATAGCAATGTTCAACTACATGTACCATAGTTGTATGTGTTAGCAGTATAGGTGATAAATGATATTCAATAATTGTAATGACAAGTACAATTTTTTTGAAAAACTTCAAGAATTTTACTAATGCTCAGTCTCCTAAAAGTAATAAGCATCACATTCAATGCCAAAAACACAAGTTAATGACAACAATCATGTTCCTATCTTTGAGGACTAACAACAACCCTTGTAGATTTATATTTATTGGTATTGTGGAGAGATGATCCAGCCTACACTAGGTAAGACAAACTATTTGAGACTTCATTTAGATGACATGATGTATGTTTCCTATAAACCATGGCTAGGCATAGAGCAATAAGATGATGTCTTCTCCTAGCTAGGATTCATGTTGGTATCTTAGCCACTGAATGGCCATTCTTCATTGAAGATAGAGAGATTTTCACTAACCCATGTCTAGAGACAGTTCGACTATCAATACAGTATATCATAGGAGTACTGTAGTTACACCTACTTCACCAAGGAGGTAAAGAAAGGTTGTTCTCCTAGATTGGACCCAATTAGATGTATGGAAGATGTTAGTGTCCTTACCATTTATAGGTGGGACTACTTTCTAGATGTAGTGAATGATGGTGTCACTCCCTAGTACATAGAGCATTTGGCCACATGTACATTCATTTTCTCATATAACTGATCCTATTGGGGTAGTTAGTCAGGCACCACACCCTAATGTTCAACAACCACAAGAACATCCTTTGAGGGAGGAGAGACCATTATAATGGCCATTGGTAGTTCTTGTTACAATTCCTTCTCATACTCTTAGATTGGATCTTAGATCAAGCAACAATGAATAGGCACATAGGCCTACTCATGTGAGAACTCACAGAGAGATGAGCACCATGGGTGTAGTAGGAGGTGATGCTAGGAGACATAGGGTAGAGGAGCCACCACAATAGGATGTTGATGGAGGAGGGGATGATGACATGCCAAATTAGCCTCCACAGGTTTCACCCATAAGAGATGTATTAGCACAGACTCAAGATTCTCTATGACATCTGAGGGAGAGATTGAGTACTTCTCAAAGGTAGGTGGGCAAGTTACAGGTGCAAGTTATAGTTAGAGATGCATGACTAGATAGAAGAGGGGAACTGTGAGATAGTAGATCTATGGTCTGATATCATAAAGCTAAAGAGATAGATAGAGTTAGAGCGAGATGAGACCTATCATCATACCTCTGGGACTACTCATTATTATGTAGTATATGAAAATGCAGTACCTCTAGCTCAACGTTTCTCAAGGTTCTTTGATTATGCTTGAGCTTCTGATGGTGTAGTGCCTCCTGCACATGCAAATGTTACTCCCCCTCCTCCTCCTAGTGATGAGGGGGAAGGCTGTAGTTAGGTCCATGCTATCTTTTGTACCTTTTTGTATCTTTATATTAATCATGAGATTCATTGTATATTTGATGTATCATTTTGAGACTTGAGATATTGATAGTGCTCTGATTAGCACTTAGTTTTGATATTTTGATTGTATCACCCCTCTGACATGTCAATGATATATAGATGACACTGGATGCGAATTTTCCACTCTTAGAAAGCATTAGAATTATTGATTGCAGTTTTCCCAGTAAGATAATGGTGAGCTTTTATTTACCTAAATGTCTCTATTTGGAAACTAACACTCAACTTCTGGAACATTTTACAAAAGTGAAATAGATCAGGAAAATCATCTGTTTTGATGATGAAGATTTTGCTAATGTCAAACTTCTACAATGCTTTCCTTATTTGGAGGAGTTGTGTGTGCATTCTCCATTATTGGTCGTGTCCCCTACAAGTGTAAGCATTTATGTTATTTTAATCTGCATGAAAGCATTTGTTTGCAAGCATTTAAAGTTATGAATTTTTTTTGGAAAACTCTAACCCAAATTTCATTCTTATAAATAATGCTAATAATTTTTGCTATTTCTTTCCACTCTATGAAATTTACTATTTCTTAAACTCTTATACCTAATTTATAGGATCAAAATTATGTGGCATTATTAAAGCGAATGGTTTAAACATGATCACATACTCATCTTTGTAATTTCTACAGTAAAAGTGTTAAAGTTGACTCTCTTTTTTTCTATCATTAATTCTTCTTTTACTATGTGACTTTTAAGAATAGTTGAAGCTTATCTAAATAGTTTTCTATCCAACTGTCAGCTTTGAAATCATTTGTTGTAGATGTAGACTATACGAAACATCCTCCAAACTATGATGTAACATTTCTGATCTTCTCAAACATTTTGAATGGTGCTCCACTGCTAGAAGCAATCAAAATAAACATAGATTAAGACAAGCCTTAAGTCGTGAGTCTTCTGCTGGAACAATGCTAGGTAGTTCCTATTAGTTGCTAGTTATCTTAGCAAATCAATGGGGATTTTGTTTCAGTTACAACCACCATTTATAAAATCAGTTCCATGTAGTGTGGAGGCTAAAGAAGCACTTGATGCACAAAGATGATGTCTTTTAAATTGAAAACAAAAAAATACTTACTTTTCAGCTACGGGTAAAAAGTAATGCTACTAAAACAATCTAAAATCTGACATTCACCCTCATGTTTATACCTATTGCAGCCTTGGGGATAAAAACACTTTGAGTGTGGAACTTATAGATACTCTGTAGGACATCAATAACTAGCAGGTAATGATACCAAGGTAATGCTACCAGACTCATGCCTTTCCACTAAGCATATAGACTCTAAATTGCAGTTTGAACCAGTGGTTCCTCCATGAAGCTCCCACCCCCCCCCCCACAATTTACCAAATATGTTCACATCCCATTCAACTAAATTGACTTATCTTTGTTGGAAAAAAATTTTAATCTATAAAATGTACTAGCTGTTTGAACTTTTAGCTTATCGTTTACTTTATGTGACAATGGATAATATAGATTGTCGAGATTGATGTGTAATTTTATGGAGAGGCATGTCCGAATATGGATAAATAGCATGAACTCCATGGATAAATAGCATGAACTCCATGGATAAGTAGCATGATTACACATGTCAATTAAAGGTATGATGCTATAATTTCTTCCCATTTTTCATGTTTTTGGTGGAACATGCTACTTTATGCTAAAACCTTCATACCAATATATAATAATCCACTATTTAGTACAGATCTTTATATCTATATCATCTAACATATTTCAAACTTTTCATAGGTTGCAAGACACATCAAAGGCAACAAAGGTGAGTCTGGAAAAGGTTGGGTAGCACAGACTTGGCTCTGGGGGATATTTGAAAATCAAAGCACGCGTTGTAAGTAGCAATAAATGAATTGCAAAGAAAAATTATTTATAAAATGCAAATAATTTTGTTAATTAATAAAAAAATGCAGCGCACTAATTTTAATCTAGAGGTCACAGAAGAACACAAAAAAATTGCCTTCAAGCAAGGCTATGCAGCGGTGGCTGAATGCCTACGGAAATCTTCCATTGCCCCAACCAAACAGTCTCCTGCATCATGTGCACAGGTAAATATGCCAAAATATATATTATAAATTGAATACTTGAGAAACAATTTATTTGATAATAATGTGCATGACATTGCAATGCAACCTGTTAATTGTGACACAGATCATAAGTAGCATCATGAAGCCCCTGATGTGCATTGTACTATCGATGGAGGTGCTCATTTGTTATTTAAAACTAATTATATAATTATTAATATAATTTGACATTTTAAATTGAACTTGGTGTAACCTTTTTGTGTTGAGGATATAGAATAATTTCATGTTGAATGAGTGTCAGAGGATGTTCAGACTAATCAGTAGGTAGATCATGTCGCACATTCAGGTAAAGAAAATCTATGTTTTGTTCTTTTAAATTAATTTTTTGATTTATAGTTATTTTACTTAAATAAAAACTCGTAATTCACTAATATAAAATGGTGCAAATTTAACTCATGAAGTACTTGTTATTGCAGTAGACCCCCCTTTGGTGCAACGGCCTCATGATGTTCTTGAATGAATGAGAAGGAGACATGTGTTAGAACCAGCAGAGGAGGGGGATGACGAGGACATTGATATTCCTCTTAGAAATTTTATGAAAAAAAGAAACGGAAAGAAAGAAAAAAAGATATGATTATTCATGAATGACTTACTCTTGAATATTGTTAATGAATATTGTGTTAATGAATTATTCATGAATGACTTACTCTTGAATGTTGTGTGTTAATGAATTTTGTGTTAATGAATTATTCACAAATGTTCTATTTTTATGAATTTTATGTGTTAATGAATGTTATCATGTGATTATAATGATTGAATGTTATATTTCAAAAATGGATGAATTGAATGTTATTGAATGTTAATGGGGAATTTAGAGTGATGTTAGGGCGAGGGAGGGGCTAAATGAGCTTCCACCTTCATGTGGTTGGCCCTGTTAAGTAGAGAATATTTAACTATTCTTGAAACCAAGTGAAGCTCAAACTTTAAAGATAAGCTTATAGTTAATAGTGACAACCAATTAGCACATCAAAATGAAGTTCTTCGTTACAAGTACCTTTTTAGTTTTTAAAGCATGATATCATGTTTTAATATTGTATAGTTTTTTTTCTTAAATTAAAGTATTCTTTTACTATAACAACATAATTTATGACCATTTTAGTAACTATTCTAACATCGCTTTATGACAAATCCTGTTTTGGCAAAGATGGCGATATGTGGTGTTGTCTATTCCTTGGGAGATTGGATTGCACGGGTCTGTATCTCAACATCAACATGGCAAATGGTGTGAAATTGCACTTTCCTTAGTCGTGGTTGCATACCTACTGCACTCTTTCATTTGAACAATGAATAGAAATACCATATCTAGTAGCTTCTCTATGTTGTATTCATTTATTGGTAATGATTCAATGTCATGCCATTTGATGGTAGCTTCTAGAGTTTCATTTAGTTGTAAGGTGTGTCTTATCTTTTCAAGTTTGTATACTCCATTTGGTAGTTTTGTATTAATTGATGATATATGGGATCTTCTACCTTCACTTTAGTCTTCATCATCATCCAACTTGTTGTTTGGTATTTTCCATGTTATCCTCTATTTCCATGGTCTTCAGCATGGTTGTGTATTTTATCTATCTAGTTCAAAGACTCTATGCACCTAAGGTGGAAGCCATTTAGAACTAACAGTTCGAGAGATCATGTTTGCCCCCATAAAACTAGAAAATGTCACGAGTTTAAGGTCAAGAAGGAAGAAGTCGTAACATTTTGAGTTGCAAAATATGCTTTAAATTACATATTTAGTTGATTCTTTGGTGAAAAATTCAATTGATTTTGTTTGTCAACCAAATTCCTAACTCCAATGTATATTGTATTTTAGTGCTACATTTTCATAGGGATCTAAGTAAAATGATAGTTGTCTATTATTTATATTTGAGAATTTGTGTTGTGCCTTACTATGATCCTCTGATAATAGAGGAGAAATCAATCTGAATTTGTTTCTCATGCCCCATGTTGGATGCTTCTTCTTGTGTAACTAACCACTTTTGATGTGGGTTATGAACTCTGATGCTAGTATGCTATTACCATTTATTATAGAGTAGATATAATAAGTATCTCTGAATATACTATAAGAATCTCTAAACATGAGTAAAGCAGTATTACATAACATAGATGTGAACTCAAAATTCATGATGTTTTCCACTCTAGAGAAAGAGGGGAACTTAATATACTCATAACACACCCCATCAGAAGAGATCCATTGGATGGTTTTTGTTGGGGTTTGACTCTCTTGGTGTAGCGCTAAGCTAGGCTTCTAGATGCTAGGATATTTGCTCTTGTTGGTGGTTCTAGACCCGTTGAATGGTCTATATAATTGTCTATCAAATTTTGGTTGAAGGAGCTATGCTTGGGCTGTCAAATCTTATGCAAAGTTTTTCTTATTTTGTGGTGATAACATGGACTTTTATCAGTGTAGAAGTATGGTCTATAAATTCTTAGAGTCTCTAGTGCCTCTAAGATTTAGACCGTTGGGTGACTAATTCTTTGAAGTCCCTAATGTTTGGTGACATTGAGCTATACCTATGTGAGTTATGTTTGGGTTTTCCTTCCTCATCTTCATTTCACTTTTGTGAGTTGTTTTTCCCGAGGCCATTGGAAATTCCCTTTGTTAGTTCCTAAAATTGGATGGATCTAGTACAATTTTGGGCTATTCTATGTTTGTATTCTAGTTGAAATAAAGATCTCTCCACTTCAATCATGGTTGATGAGAGCCCATGGGTGAAGCATTGAATATGAGGGTTTTCCATTTTGTTGTAGAGATTTCATCTCTATAGGATACATGCCTAATGATTGCCATTTTGTGTTGGATAGGTGCTATCACTTGATGGAGGGCCGTGAAAAATGACCATTTGACAATTAGAGCTTCTGATTCTGTTTTAGATTTTCCTTTTGAGGACTTGTTTTCTAATGAAGAAGAATTTTTTTTTTTTATTATACTGATGCTTCTCATGCTGTTGGTCTAAGCTAGACTTCTATCGCTTCCATTCTTGTCACAATTTTGGATGGTAGACCGTATTTCAGGTGCGATGCCCACTAGCCTTGTGGCCTATGTTGTTGAAGTTATTGCTCCCACTTGTGTTTTGAACAAAATTCTACTGATAATGCTGACTCTTAAATAATCACTCTTGGGCCTTGTTGACAAGTTGTAGTGGGGTTTCTTTTGTTGTAATCCTAACAATAGCATTGGTTAGACTTTTGTTGAAGTGCATAAGAAGAGGTTTTTTTTGTTGTGTTGTTGATGCCCTATGTTTATGCTTTCATCCCTTGTTTGTGTAAAGGTTAACAACCTCTTCTTTGGGCTGTTATAGAAAAACAACATATCAATATCATCCTTTCAGATTGAACAATACTAGACGAGTAATGATACTATCTTGAAAAAAACAAGAAGCCAAGACTACAATATACACTCATTTGATGAAGCAAATAAAATCCTTCCAATAATAATTAGTTAGAACTATCAAACTAAATTTTTAGGATTTTATAAACACAATCAAAAAATGGATCAAGAAGATTTCATGTCTTTCTCATGGCAACTTTGGTTATTATGTGTAAAATTGGCCTCATTCTTTTAACAATTATTTTCATGTTATCCATAGAATCTTTTTTATCATTTAAGTTTCTTGTTCTTGCAAGATGAACTACGAGATGCAGTGTTACTGGTGTTTGCAAATAAGTAGGATATTCCCAATGCAATGAATGCTGCAGAGATCTTGATAAACTAGGGTTGCATTCTCTTAGGCAGCGAAACTTGTGAGTATTACATTCTTTATAATTTTTAGTATTAAAAATTCTAGATACTAATCATCTATTATGCTACACTATTTCTACTTTGCATATAGTTTATCATCACTCTAGTAAACGAGAAAAGAACTGGAATGTTAAGTGTTGCTTGTGAAACAGCTTGTATCATGTCCTAAGGTATATACAAAGCATTTGTGATAGTTTGTTAGAAATAAATCCTTTTATTTTAGTTCTTATGGCTTTTGTTTTATTTGGCAGGTTTGAAAGATTACAGTGGAATAGGGTTCAATAATTTTGTATTACAAAAATAGCTTATTTCTTTATTGATACAGATAGATTGAGGAGGTAAAAATTTAGTTTTGATGCATACTCATATATAGGATGCAAACTTATTTTGATGTGACATTATGTGTGTTCTCTTTCACATTTTACTATCAATTTTCTATCCAATTGAATGACACAAAACTACTGAGAAAAATGATGAAGGTCACAATTGCTATTAAAATCTTGTACTACCTTTTTATGTTTATCCCTTACCTATCTGCAACTCCACAATCGATATTGACAGTCTCTTTCCCTCACTGTGCAACTGAACTACTTTAGTTTTATTGATGCAGCTGAACTATGAGTACCGTTTGTATTCTTGACAAATCATAAGCATTCAACTTTTGTGAAGCCATTATAGATGCAAATGAACAATTGGTGAAATGTCAATTTTAAGGCAATTTTTTGTTTCTATAATGTATAGTTCAATTGCTAGAAATATTTCATCTAGATTGTTAATTGATAGATTGTTAACTTTTCATGCTATTTTCTACTTTGGTTGGGTAGTTCTCCTTGCATTTATAAATCATAAATCTTGTTGTAGTCTTTAGCCTAATGACAGTTTGGTATTACATCTAGGGCGATAACATAGTTGACTTAAAACTTTGCATTAAAAAAAACATCAAGGGATAATATTTGAATTGTGGATATTTGTAAATTATGTTGGTTTTACACATAGCTATAGTTATAGTTATATATGCACTCTTATGATGATGTGATTGGGACTGTAAGTTTTTTTGTCACGTTTATCTGTTTGAAAAATAGATGAAATTATTGGCTTTCATTCCTGATAAATAATTCTTTCCTAATTTTATTCTTCCCTGCAGGAACCAAAATTTAGATGCGATGTGCCAACTATTGCAAAGGCTTTCCTCTCATAGGAGCCTTTTAAATTGCACAAAATTTGAGTTGTAAAGCATAATTTCTCGGTGGAGACTCGGGATATCATGCACATTTCTTCCTCCTTCCCATTGTTTTGTATGAAATAAATGATGTGACGAATGAAACAATGGTGTGGAGGTAGAAATGTGCACAATACCCTAACTCTCATGCACCCAGCAATTACACTTTCGAATCAAGTTTTGTGCAATTTAGAAGGCTCCTATGAGAGAAAAGTTTTTACAATAACTAGGATAGCTCATCGAAATTTGTACATATCTTCGTCTCAATTTTGACACAAATGTAAATAAGAATTGGTATTTTTGTCACAATTTTGACACAAAACTGGTCATCTTTGATGTCGCCTGTATGGCACTGGCGTAGAAAAGTAAGGTGTTTTTGTCACAATTTTGATGCCAAATTGGTGTAGGTTTACGTGGAAATTTTGACGAGCAGCACCCGTAAATGAGGAAATAACAGTTCAGCTTGGACTAGGAAAATTAATGAAATTCGCGTCAGTAAGTCCACCTTTATGAAGTCAAAATTTCAACACAGAATGTATGTGGCAAAAAACCAACCAAAAAAGACCGACAACAAGCTTGGTCACCTTATCGACCTACTATTGTCAAAATTTTGACCTTTTCGCATTGAAATTTAGGCCTAAATTTACTTGTGTGTTACCCCAACCACTATGCCTATGTGCAGGAGGCATCACTAAAAGAGAAACAAGATAAGGATCAAAGTTGTACACAATAACAAGTATCACAAGCATAAGCTAAAATAAGATACCATTATACATAATCAAAACAATATCATAGTGGAAGCATAACACAAAGATCTCAATGTTGCAACATGCACTCTGATACCAGACATAATGCCTCACCTAGAGATCCTTGGAACAAGGATAAATTAAAAGTCAATATAATTTTTTTAACAAGAATGGAATTAATCAACATCAACATGCAATCGATCATAAGATCACAATATAAGATTTAATCAATCCAATCCAGGAAACCAATGAATCTCCAAGCATCACTACTTACTAATGCATGCAAAACCAACTATGAAAGTTTATGCAAACAAAAAATCAAAGATCTCTAACCTGTCAGGATGTAGGAAAGGGTACATCCCAAGAGGGTACCCAAAACACCCTTTGACTCTCAACCAACAAGTTGGAAGATACATGTTGTTTGCCTAAGAAGGTTTTTTTCAAAGGTATCAAGCGATACTTTTCCAATATCATATGACATTTCATAGTACTATTGGGCAATAATTTTCCAGTATCATGTTATACTTCTTATAACTACTAGGAGATACTTTCAGGGACCTCATGATAGAGCTTACTATTACTGGGTGATACTTTACCAATATCACATGATAAAACATATAACTATTATATGGTACGTTCCAATATCGTATGATATTTCTCCTTAAGGCATGTGATAATTTTCAAGTATCACCCAATGTTGAACCACTGTTGCCCAAGATAGCAAAGAAACATCATGGCAAACAATTAGAAGGGAAAAATAATTAGAACCTCCACACCAAGGAGAACCAAATCCATAATAATCAGCGCTTGAACACTCAAACAAACGTAAAACAACTAAGCACGTTGAAAGGGTTGAATCAAACATCTAATCACTTAATTGATACCATCTAGTAACAATGTAGAAAGGTAACATCGCAATAACATACATGAGCATAAATTAACTATCTCTATGAACTGAAATAACATAAATCACATGAAAACATACTATGGAAGATACGAAGAACCATGTAAGCATCCATCTCCAGAACTGAGCAAGGAGAAAGGCCAACTCTATATGTCACTCCCTAGCAATAGTAAAGGTAGCTATGCCTCCCAACCATGTGGAACCTATAGGCCCACTCCCACCATGCTGATGGAGATTGTGATCTGACTTACACAAGCAAGAAAATCATCCAAGAATAACACTCACGCCAAATAGTACAGAGGATTGAACCCAAGATAATGAGACAATGCAATACAACAGGTCCTGTTCAAACACTCTATGGGTCTACTATGTAGGGACTCTGGTGGAGAGTAAGTCACTTTGAATCATGAAGCCCAAGCTAAATATCATGTAGAAACACTCCCCAGAGAGGCCATCATACCATGCCCTCAAACAAACATCATACAAACACATGCCCCCAGAGATACCATCAGGCTCATACACTCAAATCACCATCAAGTACTCACATTTTAATTATCTTAGATTTATTACATAGTAATTTATTTAGTTGTCAATTATTTAGAAACTTCTTCACACCAACCCACTTGGACAAGGACACCAAGGTTACAAGAGAAGCCTCTCCACTATCTACCCTACATACCCATGCTCATCACATGATGAGTGCCTGTAGGCAATGCATATCCCCAACACAACCCCAATGAACATAACTCTATTAGGCCTCATAAGCACCTGATAAATGCATGTGCACATGGTCATGTGTGGCACCAACAACACAAAGATCATGCAAACAAGGGTTAAATGAGAACACAAGCAAAACAACACTCAATCAAATACAAGATCAGAAGTACAGATGAAACATGCATCCCAATGCAAACAAAAAAATGCAACAATGGTTGGATTGACATCCTATAGATAATTGAAATCCATGACCAACACCATGCCAAGAAAACTTGAGAAAACTAGGCAGTGTGCAAATTGAGGCAAAAACCTCAAAAAACCCAACATTGACAAAATCAATGAAAATAAAATACTTTTTACCCTTGGGAAAATGAGCCTTAGAAATCTAATAAAAATTGATTGAACCTTGTATGTAAAAATGGCCAGAATAATAGTGCAAAACCCAAACCCCTGTCTCAAAAAATAAGGAAATTCTCATACCTGCCCAATCAAGTAGAGCTAGCAACTAGAAATGGAGGGAAAAACTAGTTCTCAACCTCCAAACAAACAATTGTCAAAAATAGAAGCAAAAATAGAGTTTAAATAGTAAAACTAGAGAACCCTACCTAACAACCAAAAGGGAAAATATGAGAACCTAAATAGTAAAATAAAATACCCTCGTAGAAACTACCAAAAATTACTGCAATCCAAGGTCTCTTCTCAAGTTAGATCCAATGAGACCAATCTCACAATGATCCCCGCCCGTAGCTCCTACAACGAACAAAATAGTATTTCCTCTTGAAGAGGATCTAGAATTCACTCTCAATTTTCTTATTTCAGAAAGTGACAAGTGAGGAATAAAATTTATTTTTGGATATATATTCACTTTTCAAGTGAATAAAAGGATTAGGTAATTAACCATATCACCTAGTTAAACCCTAAATCAACCCAAATAAAAATAGGCTATTCCAAGTAATTGAAATTTGACTATGGAAAAGTTGTCAGGAATTAAATTAAATTAAATAAGATAAAGCCCAAAATCATCTTAAACTATTAAATCACAAAATTCCTCAATAACTTTCATGAAAAATGCGAACCTCTAAATGTATAGACACGCTCATGGGTCAAATCACATAATGCAAATGAGTCTGGATTTATTAATTCACCAGAGGGTTTAATTAATCAATTAAACAAAATACAGCAACCATACATGGACGACATTGACTAGGTAAAAAAAATAGAATTGCTAACTCCATGTGCCACTACCAGGGAATAAATGTGTAGTGCCTACCCCTAGTTCACATTTTGTTTTAATTGCCAAACTCTTTTAGGCCAGTTTTATACTTGATGTTTAGTAGCATTACTTTCAGATTATCAGATGTTGTTTTACACTCAATTTATTATATGATGAGATGACTTGGTACTCTATATTTCATGCATGTATGATGATTATTCAATGTTTTCAATTATCGATGATGATTAGTTAGATGGTTTATTCTCACATGTGCTTTCTTATGGATACTTACCCCATACTGCATGTGTATGGTGTGTGTGTTTATTTTCTTTATGTATGGTGTTTCTGATATGGTTAAGGAAGGGAGTCGTAGTCACCTGCTAGTCGGGATCTACACGATGCACCACTTCCTACCATTGTCTGTTTAGCTTAGAATATTGTGTCTGTACATGCGTGGATTTTATGCAGGTTGCAGGTACCGGGTATCGACTTTCCTGAATTGCCAGGATGAGCGTACCCTATCGCATTATCTCAATGGTAAGAGAGGGGAGATAAACTCTTAAGTCCAATTCCTAAACCCTTTAGCCAATTGTCCTAATTGATAATTAGGGCAAGTATCTAAGTTAAGTACCCTCTGAATGCATCAAATGATGTTATTTCATGATTATAACCCTTTTTGTTTGATTTAGTATGTATTTTTCTATGATGGGTTTTCGTATGTTGCTTTATGAGTCCTTGATGTATTTTTTCTATTAATTAAGTTTAATTAAAAGGATTAATTAATGATTTAATTTAATAGAAAATTATTATGATATTTTAATATTTAATTATATTTAATTAATTGAGAAAATAATTAAATAAAAAGAATTAAATTTAGAAATAAAAATTTTAAGTATAATTTTAGAATGTGATAATATTTATTTAATTTAATAATAATATATATTTAGAGTTCATTTTTAAATAAATGCTAAATATTATTATTAATCGAATTAATAAATATTTTATCAATTAAAGTTTCTTAAATAAATTAAAAGTGGAAAAGATATTAAATTATTAAAGGTTTCTAGATCGCATGATCTAAGCATGAGTTTAAATATAAAAGAAATTAATTAAAATGATTAATTAATGATTTAATTTAATAGAAGATTATTATGATATTTTAATATTTGATTATATTTAATTAATTGAGAAATTAATTAAATAAAAAGAATTAAATTTGGAGATAAAAGTTTAAGGATAATTTAGAACATTATAATATTAATTTAATTTAATAATAATATATTTAGAGTTCATTTTTAAATAAATGCTAAATATTATTGTTATTTAAGTTAATTAAATATTTTATCAATTAACTTTCTAAAATAAATTAAAAAGTGAAAATATATTAATTATTAAAAGTTGTAAGATTGCATGATGCGAGCATGTGTTGAAAATAAAGAAATTAATTAAAAAGATAAAATAAGAGGAAATTATAATGTTATTTTAATTTCATAAAGTGCGCATGGGATTAAAAGTAATAAAGATTAAAAATAGAAGTCAAGTGGAATATTAAATAAAGTTGTTTAATGATTCATTTAATATGCATTAAAAAGGTAAAGCAAAGATTAATAAAAGATAATTTTGAGTTAACTCAGTTGGGCAAAGAGTCTTCTCGGGTGAACGCACAATTAGTGCCCTAATTTGAGGAGAAGACTCCTTATCACAACTTTGGGAGTTCATTTTTGGGGGACACAAAATTGGGACCGTGAATTTTGGAGACAGGAATTTTTGGAGAGAGTTTTTGGAAGCAAATTCAGAAGGAGAATTCTAGGAAAGATTTTCAAAAGAAAGTTATTGAAGAGGAGTGAGTTCTCTTACAGATTTTGGGGATTGCGTATTAGCATCAGGTTTAGGTAGGGTCTGGTATTTTGACCCCTAAATGATTTAAGAAGTTTAATATATTCTGTCTACTTCGTGATTGTAAGAATCTTGTCTTCTTGAATGTATCATTTCTTCATTCTGGATCTTTTGCTCTTCGATTTCATTTGTAATCTAGATTGAAAAACTATTTAGGAACATCCTTCAATAAAATTAAATCGGGATTTAGGATTGTATTAAAATAGAGAAAAGAGACAATTGAATTCAGGAGAGTTTTGAGATTAAAAAGAAAATTCATAGGGTTGGAATTATTTTTCTCTATTAGATTACAATTGTTAAATGTTTAAAAAATAAATAGATAAATAAATAAATAAATAATAATTATATATATATATATATATATAATTTTATTTTATTTATTTAATATTAATCTTTAAGCAAAATTTTTTATATATATAAAAACAAAATTGTTTAAGCAAATATATATATATATATATATTGTAAAGTCTAAATTAAAAAAAAAAAAATTAAATAAAAATAAATAAATAAAATTTAATTAATTGTTTGGGGAGGCGGGGCCATCACCCCCCCACCGCCCCTTCCTTTGATGTCGCGTCGCAGCAAGTACTGCTGCGACAGCAGTACTGCTGTGGCAGCAGGTACTGTTGACGCAGCAGTACCTTGTTGCGGCAGACTGAAGTCTGCCGGCCGATGGGCCTAAAACGTTTTTTTGTTATATAATACATTTTTTTTTTTTAAAAAGACTTTTAGGGGTTAGTTTTTTTTTGTTGTAATATGATTTTTTAATTTTTTAATTTATTTATTAAAAATAGATTATAATTAATACAATTTATTAAAAATAGTATTATTAATAAATTGTATTTAATTTCTAGAAATAAATTAGTAATGTTATTAAAGTTAGTTTATAATGAATTAAAATTATTAATTATTCATATTGTTAATAAATTTTATTAATATATATTAATAATTAATTAAATATTATTGATATCGTTTAAAATTTAATTATTAACTTAATTAGAATCGGTTGAATTAAAGTTATTATTAATAGATATTATTTGATTAAATTGTAGATTTAGATTATTGATTTAATGGAGGTTATTATAGAAATGGGTTAATTGTAAGGGGGTAGTTGCGAAAACTTAGTTACTTGAAATAGATGTTAAACTGGAACTTAAATCTTACCTTAACTCAACAGTATATTATTGTTCAGATCCAACTATGTGATGACTTGTTTTCTATAAGATTATTTTGTTGTCTATGTTTTGAGGTTTTGGGGTTTGTTCTAGTATTGACCAGTTTAGGTTGTTACCAGAGGCTCGGGGTTGTGAATGTGATGTCATGATGATTTGGTCTCGATCTTTCTTAACCCGACCATGGTAATGTGATGGAGTGCTCTATGACATGATTGTATTTACTAGTTGTTATTGCTTTCAGTTTTCTTGGGTGAAGCTGAGGTGTATGTTTATGAGATACCTGACTTAACCATTTTTGAGTCATCGATCAGTTATATTTGATAACCATTTTTGAGTCATCGATCAGTTATATTTTATAACCATTTTTGAGTCATCGATCAGTTATATTTGATAACCATTTTTGAGTCATCGATCAGTTATACTTGGATTGCTTTTCGGTCGCTTGAGAGGATTGAAGTGTTTGTTATGTTCTTGATGATGTCATGTGTTGACTTGACCATTTTGGAGTCTTTGATCAGTATTGTGATTTATTATTGGGATACTTTCTGGATTGCTCATTGGAGAACCATTGGATTTTGGTGATTTATGATTGATGACTTCAGTTGCTGATAGAGAACTGTTGTGACCATATGATTATTATTTGATGCTTATCTGTTGCTCATGAAGAAGTGATGTAATTTTTGTGGCTTATCTTTTATGATGTTTTTCAGTTGCTTGTATAGGACTGAGGTGATTTTATTATGATTCTTTGATTTGTGATTTCATGAGCCTAGGGTAGGTTATCTATGTGTAGTATCGGGAAGTGGCTTGCAATGGGGATCGGGGCCCTAAGAGGCTGCCTGGAGTAACCCATTGTAAGTTGTTTTAACAAGTGAAAACATCTCACCTAAATACTGACTTAAATGAACCTAATAAGATAATTGTATGTTCTCTCCCATGCCTTGAGTGCTAGTACAGGCTAGGATGGGGTAGAGAGAACGCTTGGTTACGACCTTGCATTCTGCAGTATGCCTCGTCAGTACAAGAGGATACTAGTGGCCGCAGGAATCACTAGGGACCCGGGATTCCTAAGGGATTGCTCAAGTAACTTCTACGTGACTTTTGTGATGACACTTTCCCGCTTGCATAGCAGGTTTCCTACGTGTCTTTGTGGTGCCTCTGGGTCTAGATGTATTTCTATGTTGGAACCTTTGAGTTAGTATACTTTTAGGATTTCCCTGACTTAGAGAGTACTTGTGTTTTGTGTTTGATACCTTTTTTGGGACTTGAGACTATCTCCTTAGCGCGGTGGGAGTGGACCATTTAGGTTCCACGCGGTCGGGTGGTAGTGCTTTTTACTCTTACCATTGAGATCCATCCATGGTCACCGTGGCTGAAGCTTTCTTGGTTGGCATTTACCTTCACTATGTTCTTGGATTACTATGATGGATGGTTAGATTTTATGATAGATGTTTTATCATTATGGATGTATGGATGTATTAGGTATGTTATTAGTTTCATTTATTCTACTGTACTTTGTATCATGGATTTGAGGATGATGTATCTTTATCTTTACATATGTATATTCTTTTAAGCCTTTCATACCTTGTGACATGTACAGTGGATGATTGAGCATTCCAAATTAAATTGCCAAGAGGCATTCGGAGCAAATGTATATTATGGACATTGGACTTTTTGATTATTCTTTCATATGTATGTAGTAGTTGTTAGACTTAGAATTAATTAAATTTAAATGTGACTCAACGTCTTGGGATCCTTAAGGAATGTAACTTGTGATGTATGTTTGTTGATGATTACATGTTATTGCTTCCACTACTATGTGTTTGATGTGTATGTTTACATTCTTACTTTTTTTTTTTTTAAAAATGTTTAGCAAACTTAGTGAAACTCTAGGTTAATTCTTTTGGATCCCTTGGTGGGGCGTTACAAAATGTTGCACACTAAACAACACGATCAAGTGCAAATGCATATAATAATATAACCAAAGAAATAAATACATTAAATCGCCTAGTTTAACCATTTATTTAATTGCACTAAATAATTATTTTACATCACACACTTTCACATAAAATATAACAAGGCAAGTATGAAGTAAATGACCATAACATCAAATCCAAGTCTCCATAATCCAATAAGTCCCTCATATAAACATTAAAAAAGTATATATCATAATACGAATTACTAGATTTCATCATAAGGTATCATCTCACATCAATATGCATCATTAAGAAAATATGATCAAACAAAACAACATAGCATCTAACATCTATGATACTAGCAATCAAAATATAGTATCTAACCATTAGGTCATCTCAAATGTCATCTAACATGAGTATCAAAGTATGTCTCAAAACCAAATATAATAAGGTACAAAATCCAAACATGGGAGGCACTACATTATGTCAAGATCTTTATGAAATAAGGCCGACTACCAATGTATTCTAAATCTATTATAGAGAAGGATCTTATGTCAAATGTGTTTGGTAGAGCACCAGTACTCTGGAACTAGGGGGGTTGGGGTTGGTTGGGGGTTGGCAATGGAGGAATCATTATTTATGTTCATAGCATTCTGTTAAACATCACAAAATTCCATTATGTGATTTAAAACCCTGGTAGCTGAAAATGATTTACTCACATGATTTCTAATTGGCATGATGATCAAGCCCAGGCCAAACATTTTGATGACTATGCAAGCTGTCAATTTGATTTCCTAAAGGAAAATGATATGCATTATCTCAAGCACCATTCAAAACAAATCTTTGACTTAGGATCCCAAGTGAAAGAAAAGTTTTTCTAATCACCTACTAGGGGAAATATAAAGAGATACATGTTTACAAGGAAAATAAGTTTTTCTAATAAGTTCTAATAGTGGTCCTTAGAAATGGATAAGGAAAAGAAAAAAATTCTTAATGAAAATATTTAGAAAAATAAAAAATAAAAAATACATATTTAAATATTTAATAATTTATCTCTTCAAAAAATTAATGAGCTTCACAACAATAATATATTAGAAATAATAATAATGGTCATGTCAGTTTAGATATATATTAGTGTACTGAGAGATAAGATAAACTAGAAAACCAAATAGAAGATAACATATTTTATAGATATGAGATAATAGAAGAAATATGGAGAAGGGATATAATACTTAATATGAAAGAGGCATATAATGAAATAAGTGTTGTGTGCAGTAGGAGTTGTTGCCTAATTTAAGAAATAGTGAAAAGTATAAATTGATTAGGTACGAATTTGTAGTTGGTTCAAAATTCCATCTCGATGACTAGTGCCCAATAGTGATAAAAAAAATATTTAAAGATAAAATATAATAAATAATAATCAAAGCCACAGAAATTTCTAGTTTTAAAAGAAGACTTGCTAAAGCAATCTAAGAAAATCCATAATGAGTTAATATTTGATGTATGTGAATATCTTGTTAAGTGGAGGTAAAATTGGGGTCCTTTGGAGTTGAGTCAAGCACAAAAAAAATTTAAAAAATTAACCCACAGATTTAGGAAGTTATATATTAGAAATCAGATGAGGTTTTGGGAATAGAAATGATAACAAGTGACTTCTACAATAATATGACTTAACTTCTACAGTATGAAAGGCATGCATAGGGGGATAAATAATAACAACTTGAGTACCAATTTCCAAACTGTGAACAAAAATATAAAGTCACAACCAGGATTGTGACTCCTTAATTAGGATATATCAATTTTCAATCTATTCTCCACATCTCAGACCTTTTTACTTATTAGCATATATTAATTTTTTTATACTATGTAGTAGGAATGAAAAAAAGACTATGCTTTTGGCAAGAAGAAAAGGTCTTTCATCAAAAGCGGCAAAAATCCAGCTCATGTTTTTTATATTCTCTTTTTTCTATTTATGACACCGATGACTTGATCTTTGATAGGAATGAAAGAGCATCTTATTTTATAAATTAAAAGAGTATACTAATTAGGAATCGGGATCTATAAAAATATCAATACATAATCCTATCCTTGTGTACTCATTGGAATTTATAGATATGAGATCTCATTAGCATACATTTACATATTATAAATATGAGTTGAATTCAAGCCAAATCATTATATAATCAAATTAAATAGTAATAGAGTATCAATTTGAAAATAAATTGCATACTAGACATAATCATGTCATCAAGCTTGAAACCAAAGTTCCAAAACCAACTAAGATTTTTCCAAAACAAACTTATCCAAAAAATATATTTCTACACCTCTGAAATTATCATATTTTTTCTTTTTCTTATGTAATAATGGTTCATGGGTTAACATGTTCAAAAATATAGTTCTAAAAACTTGATAAAAGGTTCAAGAATATATCCAAGATCTGAAGAATAGATTAAGTCAAAGAAATGTCTATACATTATGTAGTACTTCACTTAGGAATGTCTTCTTCTTTTGCTACCAAATAAGCACAAGAACAATGCCACTTTAGCCCATTCATTACAAATTATCAACAATTTTCACTTTTTGTGAATTTTAGCTTCACTAAGCAATTTTTCCTATTAGAGTTTGTATCATTCTAACCTTTAAAAAATCAGAGTTACAACAACAATAACATATGATAAATTTGTGATATTTGACTTTGTGATTGACAATTCTCCAAGAAGCTACTTAGTTGGGAGGTGTATATGTCTGAAATATTCCTAAAGTGAATCACATGTGTGAGTTCAAAACGTCGTGTTGTGCCCTGGTTTCTTTTCTATTAACACTTCCATAGATCTTGTTGTGATCACCCTATGAGAAGTACTATATATGTACAGTAGGTAGCATTGTGTCTTCTATCTGATAAATGTCTCTACAATTTTGATAGCCTCCTATTATCATAAAAGAATTTACATTAAAACACATGTATCAGAAGTTAGATTAAACTAACTAGTAGTGCTCAATAATCCTTCAAATTCAAATAAATTGATAGAAACCACCATCACAAGAAAATTATGGATATTATGGATCATCAAAAGAGGAAATTGATTTTTACTAAAGACTATCAACAATTGGGAGCTTTAGAAACACTTTGAAAAATGTTTCTAGCATAACACGTAAAGCTCTCTAGTAGTCTTTGGCTCATAGTGAAGCTATGACCAATCTTCAACACTTGCCTTTCCATTCACCATTCCCCTTGCTACTACAATATTTTTCTTCAACATGACAACATAAAAACCATAGGCTCGTAATTAAAAAAACATACTTGTAATGGTGTATAGTTCCATTTTTTTTCTAGAAATGGGATGAGTGAATCACAACCAAGATCTAATTAGAATAATGTCCCTCAGACCACACGAAACTCCACTAGAGAGAGTGTCTATAAACCCCCAACCATATTTTCAGTAGTTCACTATTTTTTTTATATGGTCTTTGTCATTATGAGAGTGATATCATATATGGTTTAGTATCCTTGATAATGATGTTGATTTCACATTCTTGCATAGATAAATTTTTTGAAAAAAAACTATTATGATTATCTTGTTTTTAAAGATGGCACTATGTCCCTAATATGAAAAAGAACCCAACTAAGATGCAATTTCATTGATGGTGTTAATTCCTTGATTGTTCGTCTCAATACCTCAAATAAATTTGGTCACATTAAATACCCATGAATGCAAGACATAGATAAAAGAAAATATTTTGAAAATGTTTAAGAAAGACTTGGCATCATTAACAACATCTTCCCAGCATGTGCCAAAATTGGAGCTTTGGGATAGCATATAAACATATCAAAAATCAAAAATTAAAGGATCCCTAAATTGAAAGAGTACAAGAATTTGTGGACTTTACCATGTACATCACATTATGAATCATGTTGAGCAGTTTTGTGTGGAATCTTATTATGTTCCTTGCAAGTAGTCTTATTCAATAGTTGTGTGTGTTTGGAAACTTTTCTTGTTGCTCATGTGTGTAGCTTCCATGATTAATCATGGTACGTCAGTAAGTTATACCTCATTGTGTATTCATTTTCCCACAAGTTTTGTAGAGTTTAGAAATGTTTAGGGTTTCTTATTTTATGAATTCTTCTTAGATTGAGGACAACCAATATCCTCTAATATAACTACCAACCTTATCCTCTTTTAAACTATGACTAGTCCAATGAGATACAAATGAATAGTGTATGCAAATTGTACCCTATGCAATTTAGAGTTTGATAAGGAGCACAGATAAGATAGATAAGATAAGATAAGATATGCATGTTTGTGTCAAGCTATGTAGGGAGCTAACAAGAGATCCCATAAATGTTTGTCTAGAAGAAAGAAAAAATATGCATGTTGTGTCAAGCTATGTAGGGACCTAACAAGAGATCCTATATGTTTTTGTCTTATTTATCTACATGCTAACTTCAAGAAATACACGAGCAACATTTTAGCATCCTTTAATTTTTTGATTGCTTTATAATTACTTCTCTAGGATTTATGTATATTCTTGTAAATTGAAATATAGCAAAGTAAAATATAGAGGTGGTTTTCTCATGCTTATTATGTGTAGCCTTATATCTATCTATTGTTTAACCTTTTGGAGTTGTAATTAATCTAAATTTGTCTTTCCTACATGCAGTGTTTTTTATCTGATCTATTGAGTTGAATATCTACTTTTTGACAAAGAAGAAGATAATGCATTGGCATTCCATAAAATGACAAGTTGTTTGAGTAAGTAAAATTTTGTTTACAATTTAAAATTTGTTACAACTTGAATCCAAAAACTAAGCAATAATTTTAAGATTGTAAAAATATCTTCTCTTGTTGACTAGTGTCCAGTTTTTGTAAGGTTGTTGTAAAGCTAAAATTAATATATTTGTGTATAGAAGTCACTCTTCCACTAGTTTGGGTAAGTAGTATAGTGTAATGGGTTATTTATTTCATATATTTCAATGCATATTTATGTAATGATCCTAATTACCATGCATACACTTTTATTTATAGCTTTCTATTAAGATATCTTCTTGGCATCCATACAAAATAGAAAACCAGGTACTCTTTTTTTTTATTTGTTCCCATATTATCATTTTTAATGAAATCAAACATTAACCTAATCTTGAATAGGTAGCATATAGAGTAATTGTTAATTGCTAATTGTCTGCTAATCTCTTGTTGGTATAATTCTAATTGTTTGCTAATTTCTTGTTGGTAAATTGATAATTGTCTTCCTACAAGGCCTCTTTTATATTTTAAAATTTGTATGGGTTATAATTTTGATAGGATTTGTAGTTCCTTACATGAAAGACTTCCTCAACTATATCAAGTGTACCATTCTTCATTAGGTTACAAATATTGGTTCAACTATCATATCAACAAATAATACCATTCGATCATTATGCAATCAATCCTTAACTACTCCATATATATTCCAAAATTCTATTATTTGGGCCATTAATCCTTATTGTTGAAATTCAGTTTTTAGGATTATGAGTCCTTAAGGAATAGGTTTCCTACCTTATTCAACATCCATACATTTTCTTCATTGGTTCTCTAACCAAATATCCTAGAGCTTTTACTTTCTTGGATTAAAAGCCTCCTTAATATACAACATTCCAAACTCTATTTTCTGATTATAAAGTAGTGAATTACCTATTCTTCCTATGCGTACAACCTTTTCAATATCATGTCCTTGGGGCATTCACAAATCATCAATGTTAACCTTTCTAACATTCATCTTTAAGCTATGCTCATTTGTCAGCCAACCTAAGCATTAAAAATATTAGCCTTTGTTAGATCAATAAGGTCATTTTCCCTAGTTGTCATGCGTGTGCATGCACACACCTGCCTGCACATGCACATGCACACCCTCACACACACACCTGCCCGCACACGCATGCGTGCGTGTGCACACACACATACTACACACACACACACACACACACACACACACACACACACACACACACACACACACACACACACACACACACACGTGCGCGCGCACACACACACCCACATGCACACACACGTGCACACGCACACACACCCACACCTGCACACACCCACACCTACACATAGACACACTCGTGCGCACACATACACACACACCCGCGCACACACATGCACGCACACACAAAACACACACACACACACACACACACACACACACACACACACACACACACACACACACACACACACACACACACACACACACACACACACACACACCTCCACACGCACGTACACACTCACGGATGCACACACACACACGCTCTCGAATATGCAAGCTTCAACCATTATGCATTAGTACTCACCTAACTTGTCTTTACCTTTCAAATATAATTCACTACCAAGCAACATGCCCTTACTGCAAGAACTCCTCTTCTTAATTATAGAATATGTCACTAGTCAAATGCCTTTCCAATCCATTTTGACCTATTTGACCATCTTTGACCAACATGGCTCAATATGAAGCCTATTTGTGGCACTAATTAGCTTATATTCAAAACCAAATAAGCCAACATGATTAAATAAATATGAAAATACTAACTATGGCCTTGATATGGCCTCATTGCATATATTTGGAAAAATTTGCATTACTCTTCATAGTACACTATTCATTCAGGGAAATAGCACATCATCATCATTTGAATATTTATATGAATGGGTAACAAGACCTAAACTAGGGACAAAAGAATACTTGAATGAAAAGATATACTGTACTTGCTAAAGGTTCCAAAATAGGAAACTAAGGAAGCGAAAAAAGGTTCATATCCACAAATTGCACTATGGTATTCTTAAAATAAATAAATATGCACTTTATGTAATACATTATTATTGATCATTTCAATGGTTGTTATCATGAAATGCTACTTCTAGTTAATAATATTGTTGAATAACCAATGGATGTCACTGATGATAGTCACTCTCAAGACGAAGAGCAAGACAAATATATGGATGAAACCACTTCACAGATAAATGAGGCTGGTATCAATGAATTCATCTAGGACTTCTACACATCTTCAGAAGAAGTTATTGATTCATCCCTAGCTCAGTTGGCTAGGATGCCTCTTTTTCCAAATTTTGATACTTCTATATTGGCAAGAATAATGTTGTTGATGAACTTGATGATTAAACATGGATTGAAAAACACATGCTTTACTAACATATTAAGGTATGCTTTAATATTTCCACAATCTAATTTTCTCTAGATGTCCTATAGTTTTTTGCTATCATATTGATTCAGAAGCATCCTGGGTTGCATTGTTATCTTGTATGATTGCCTTGTTTCTTAGTTGTCGCCAAGTTGCAATGCCCTAGACAATGTTGAGTTTCTAAGGATGTCAAGTTTGTATTGGTTGTTGAGTTCTTGGTGTTGACAGAGTTCATGGTGTTTTTTGAGTTAGCAATGTTTGTTGAGTTTTTCGTGTTTGTTGAGTTCACAATGTTTATTGAGTTCGTGGTTGATGTCAAGTTCACAGTGGTTGTCAAGTTCGTAGTCAATGCTAAGTTCTTAGCACTATCGAGTGCCATTTTTGTTTCAGATCTTCTTCGACCGAGTTGTATGTGTTTAGTTCTAGTTTGGGCTGACTTTTCTTATCTAGTTTTGTGATGTGTATTTGTTGAGAGCCGACTTGTGGCTTGGTTTGCATTTAATGTAAGGGTTTATTTAGTTGGTAATTTGTAATAAGTCAACTTGTGGCCATGTAAGTATTTAAAGGGGTCTTAAGTAAATCTAAGGAGATGATGGTAGAGGATGGTAGATGAGGAAGAGTAGAAGTAAAGTTGGAATGTGAAGTTTATCATTGAAGATTGAAGTCTGAAATGTAAAGTTGGTTGCAACCCATTAGGTCTTTCAGCTTGACATATATGTTGATGATTTGATAAATCTATAAATCACTTTGGCTCTTCTAGCTCCTTTGGTTGATTTTCTTTTTGTTTTTTCCCATTGTGTTTACTCTCACAAGTGGTTTTGGTAGTCGGGTGTGCCTTTGGCCCTAGTTATCTCATGTCCTCACTGCATCAAGTGGTATCAAAGCTTGAGGATCATCCTTGTAGAGAGTCGATAGTGTAGAACCCTAAGTTGATTTGGTTATGGGGTGGTAGATCTGAGACTTTGACCTACAACTTGTTGAGGGTTATGATCTTGTAGGAACTTGATTGTAAAGATGGTTTGAGGTAGAGAAAACACTTAAAATGTCGTATCGAATACATTGAGGCAAATTGCAGCCAGATTAGATGTTGTGGAGATAGTCCAAAGGAGAGGAGTGCATCTTGATGATGTGAGTGATGATGAAGCAACAACACCAAACCCTAATCCAAAACCTAAAGAAGATCAAGATGAGGAAAGATTATTGAGAATATTATCTAGGGAAAATCCAAAACATGTTGTAGAAGTTGTTCCTTATGATGGAAAATTGGATACCAATGTTATATTGGATTAGATCTGTAAAATGGAGAAGTTCTTTAAGTATGAAAATACTCTTGATAATAGGAAGGTGAAAATTGTAGTTACAATGTTGAAAGGTCATGCTTTACTATGGTGAGAGCATTTGCAAACTGATAGACAAAGGAGAGGAAAGGAGAAGATCAGGACTTGGTCAAAAATGGTGAACAAGGTAAACAACAAGTTCCTTCCTACTGATTACCAAGTTAGCTTGTTAAGAAAGATGCAAAATTTGAGAGAAAGGGACATGACTGTGAAGGAGTATACTGAGGAATTCTATAAGATCCACATCAGATGTAGACATGTGGTGATGATATTGACAAAATTTCAAGGTACATAAATGGATTGAGAACTGAGATTCAAGATGAGATAAGTTTTGTAAAATTGGAAAGTGTGGAGGAAGTATATCAATATGCCTTGAAAGTTGAGGAGATCTTGATGAAGAAGTATGAATAAAGACAAAGAGGCAGAGGTGGTAGATTCTAGAGAGGCAAAGGTAGATCCCATGGAGAAGGTAACAAGTCTGACAATTTTGTGCAAGATAAGGGAAAATTTTAATGGAGAAATGATGATAAAGGCAAGACTGAGTGGAAAGGTGGTGATTCTTATGGAAGAGGTAATGGTTCTTACCAAGGAGGTACTAGTTCTTACTAAGGAAGAGGTAATTCTTATTCTAGAGGTGGTTTTCATGGTAATTGTTTCAAATGTAGTGAAAAAGGTCATAGATCCTTTGAGTGTAGATCCTCTAAAAGTGGGCAAGGTAACAAAAATGTTGTGGTTGAAGGAGACACTAAGGGTTCACCAAGTGGACATGAGGCTGGAGAAAATCTGATGGTGAGAAGAACTTTATGTAATAAGGGAAGTGGTGAGGAACCTATCCTAATAAGAAGTCTTTTCAAGACCAGATGTAAGATGGCTGGAAAATGTTGCAAAGTGATGACTAACATTGAAAGTTCTACAAATTTGGCATCAGAAGAATTGGTTACAATGTTGCAGTTGCAGTTGTAGAGGTTGGAGCATCCTAAACCATATCATGTTTCATGGATCAAAGATGAGCATAAGATATTGGTAAGTGAACAATGTATTGTGAAGTTCAAGATTGAACATTATTTTGATGAATTTCTGTGTGATATTATGCCTATGGACTTTTGCCATGTTTTGTTAGGCGAACCTTGGCAATATGATAGATATGTTAAACATGGTGGAAGACTGAATCAATATACTCTTTGGGTGAATGGGAGAAAGAAAATATTGTTGTCTTTGATTGAAAGTCCAGATGAGGTTAATTTTATTACTATGAGAGTTTGCATGGTTAATGGGAAGCAATTTGAAAAGGAAATGAAGAAGAACCAAGTTTGTTTTGCTATAATTCCTAGGAGACCAAGTTGTGCTAGTAGCAATCGAGCATCAAAAAATAGAGTTAAGCAAGTGTCAATTAGTAGCGACCAAGTGATAGAAGTTAGTGGTAACCAAGTGATAGTAGAAACTGGTAGTATTGATTGAGTGCCAATGGAAATTATGAATTTCTTGAATGAGTATAAAGATATTATTGCAGAAGATATACCTGATGGTTTACCTCTGATGAGAAGTATAAGTCATTGCATGGATATGATTCCTGGAGCTAGTTTGTTGAATAAAGCACCATATAAATTGACACCTACAGAAAATGAAGAACTTAACAAACAAGTGCATGAGTTGTTGCAAAAAGGCTTGATCAAAGAAAGCTTGAGTCCATGTGATGTACCTGTTGTATTAGTACCTACAAAGAATGGAGAATGGAGGATGTGTACTAATTCAAAAGCTATCAACAAAATCACAGTGAAATATAGGTTTCATATGCCAAGGATGGATGACATAATTGATTGTTTGAGTGAAGCGAAGTATTTTACCAAAATTCATTTGAAGAGTGGTTATCATCAATATCAGAATCAAAGAAGGTGATGAATGGAATACTACTTTCAAGATGAAAGATGGTTTGTATAAATGGTTGGTAATACCTTTTGGTTTGACTAATGCACCTAGTACTTTCATGAGGTTGATGAATAAGTTCTCAAGAGATTTTTGGGTAAGTTTGTGATTGTTTATTTGGATTATATTCTAATATTCAGTAAGACTAAGGAAGAACATCTTGAGCATATTAAACAAGTATTGCAAAGGTCAAAAGAAAAGAAGTTGATGATTAATCTTAAAAAGTGTTGTATTATGCAAGAGGAGATTGTGTACTTAGGATTTTTTATTTCAAGTGATGGTTTCAGAATGGACCCTGAGAAGGTTAAAGCAATTTTGGAATGGCCTACACCTGAGAATGTGGGTGAGATAAGATCATTTCATGGTTTGGCTATTTTTTATAAGAAGTTTATGAATAATTTTAGGTTTTTTTGTAATGTTATGACTAAGACAATGAGAGAGGATAAAAATGAATTCAAGTGGATGCATGGAGTTGATAATAGTTTTGAGAATTTGAAACAAAAAGGTTGTTGAGTTACATGTATTGGCTTTTCCTGATTTCAATAAGGTATTCCAAGTGGAATGTGATGCAAGCAGTAGTGCAATAGGAGTTGTATTGAGTCAAGAAGGTAAACCTATTGATTTCTTTAGTGACAAGTTGAATCATGTTAAAAGGAAGTATTTTGTGTATGATCAAGAATTTTATGCAATTGTTCAAGCCTTGAAAAAGTGGAGACATTATTTGATTCTTAAGGATTTTGTGTTGTATACTAATCATAAAGCCTTGCAACACTTGGGAAGTCGACATAAGTTAAATCAGAGACATATGAAGTGGGTTGAGTACTTGCAGAGTTTCACATTTGTGATTAAGCATAAAAGTGGAGTCACTAACCAAATTACTAGTGCATTAAGAAGAAGATGTTCTTTGTTGACCGAGATGAAGGTTAAAATTCTTGGTTTTGAAGAGATGAAGGAGTTGTATGAAACTGACCCTGATTTTTCTGAGATGTGGAGAGAGTGCAAAGCACCTGGTTTGATAGAACAACAAAGTAAGTTTGATGAATATTTTATTCAAGAAGGTATGTTGTTTAAGGGAATTTAGTTGTGTATTCCTAAGAGTTCTATGAGGTTGAATTTGATTAAAAAAAAGCATAGTGGTAGATTGGCTGGACATTTTGGAATTGATAAGACATTAAGTTTGTTGAAGGATTAATATCATTGGCCTCAGCTGTATAAGGATATTCAAAAGTTTGTAAAGAGTTGTGGAGTTTGTCAAGTTGCAAAATGAGTAAGTCAAAATATTAGTTTGCATACACTTTCTTATGTTCCTAAGAAACTTTGGAGTGACATCAGTATGGATTTTGTCCTTGGATTGCTTAAGATAGTGAAGGGGTGTGATTCTATATTTGTTAGTGCAGATAGATTTTCTAAAATGACTCACTTCATACCATGTAAAAAGACATCAAATGTCGGGCATGCTGTTGAGATTTTCTTCAAAGAGATTGTTAGATTGCATTGATTACCAAGAAGTATTATTTATGACAGAGATAATAAGTGTGTTGACTTTTGGAAGACTTTGTGGAAAAGGATGAGTATTGAGTTGAAGTTTAGTTCTACATTCCATCCACAGACAAATAGATAAACTTAGGTTTTGAATAGAAGCTTCAAAAATTTGTTGAGATGTTTAGTTAGAGATAAACCAAGTAATTAGGAGCTAGTATTGGTACAAGCTAAGTTTGCATATAACAATTTTGTGAATAGGAGTATAGGGAAAACACATTTTGTGATTTTTACTAGAATACAGCCTAAGGGGATATCAAATTTAAGGGATGTTGTTGGTGAAGAGAAGAGAAGTGTTGCAAGGGAAGAATTTGCTGATTTTATGAAGTCTTTGCATGAGGAAGAGAATTTAAGGTTGGAACAAAGTAATCTAAAGTATAAGGAGAATGTTTATCAGTCTAGAAGACATCATATTTTTGAGATTGGTGATGAGGTGATGGTTTATTTGAAGAAAGGAAGATTTCCTGTTGGAACATACAGTAAGTTGAAGATGAAAAAGTTTGGACCTTGTAAGATCTTGAGAAAGTTTGATAGTGGTAATGCTTATGAAGTTGAGTTACCTAATGACATGGATGTCTCCTATATTCAATATTGTTGATTTGTATAAGTATCATGAGTCAAATAATGAAGTTGTATCAGATAATTATCCTAAGAAGCAAATTGAAGAGGTTGAACAGATATTGAATGAGAGGATTGGTAAAAGTATAAGAAGAAATGATTACTGTGAGTATTTGGTGAAGTGGAAGAACGGACCACTTGAAGATGCTACATGGATTTCATAATCTGAGGTGGATTTAGCTCAAGTTGTGACATCTCAATGATTTGGGAGAATCATTTTTTTCAACCTCAATTGTCCAATGCAAGAGTATTTTAGGTTGCATTGTTATCCTACATGATTTCCTTGTTTCTTAGTTGTTGCCAAGTTGCAATGCCTTGCGTTGCCAACATCCTAAGGATGTCAAGTTTGTATTGGTTGCTGAGTTCTTGGTGTTGACGGAGTTCATCGTGTTTGTTGAGTTTGCAAGGTTTGTCGAGTTTTTGGTGTTCGTCAAGTTCGTGGTGTTTCTCATGTTCACAATGTTTGTCAACTTTGTGGTTGATGTCGAGTTCACAGTGGTTGCTAAGTTCATAGTTGATGTCGAGTTCTTAGCATTATTGAGTGCTAGTTTTGTTTTGGGCCTTCTTTGACCAAGTTGTTTGTGTTTGGTTCCAATTGGGGTTGGTTTTTCTTATTTAATTTCATGATTTGTATTTGTTGATAGTCGACTTGTGGCTTAGTTTGCATTTAATGTAAGGGTTTATTTAGTTGGTAATTTGTAACAAGTTGAGTTGTGGTCATGCAAGTATTTAAAGGGGTCTTGTGTAAAGTGTTAGGAGATGATGGTAGAGGATAGTAGATGAAGAAAAGCAAAAGCAAAGCTGGAATGTGAAGTTCATCATTGGAGATTGAAGTCTGAATTGTAATGTTGGTTGTAACTTAGAAGGCCTTGCAATTGGGCATGTATGTTGATGATTTGATGAATCTATAAAGCACTTTAGCTCTTCTATCTCCTTTGGTTGTTGTTCTTTCTATTGTTTTATGTTGTGTTTACTCTCGTAGGTGGCTTTTTGATAGTTGGGTGTGTAGTGCCTGCCCCTAGTTTACATTTAGTTGATTTTATGATGAGACTACTTGGTACTATTTAATTCATATATGCATGATTATACCTTGATGATGATTATTATAGTGATTTCAATTATTTAATGATGATTAGTTAGATGGATTATTATACGTGTTTTCTTATGGATACTTACCTCCTACTGCATGTGTATAGTGTGTGTGTGTATTTTCTTTATGTATGACATTTCTAATGTGGTTAAGGAAGGAAGTCGTAGTCACCTGCTAGTCAAGATCTATACGATGCACCACTTCATGTCATTGCATGTTTAGTTCAGTATATATGTGTTTGTACATGCATGGATTTTATGTAGATTGCAGGTACCAAGTATCAACTTCCCTGAATTGCCAAGATGAGCGTACCCTACCGCAATATCTCAATGGTAAGAGGGGAGATAAATTCTTGAGTCCAAATCCTAAACCTTTAAACCAATTGTCCTATAAAATTAGGACAAGTATCTAAGATGATTACCTTTTCAAATGTGTCGTATGACATAAATTTGTGATTATAACCCTAGAGTTTGATCTTGTATGTGGTATTTTATGATGGGTTTTTGTTTTTCGTCTTATAGGTCTTTGGTGATTTTTCTACTAATTAAGTCAAATTAAAGAATAAATTTATGATTTCATCTGATGGAAAATTATTCTGGTATTTAGTATTTAATTATATTTAATTAATTGAGAAATTAATTAAATAAAAAGAATTAAATTTAAAGATCAAATTTAAAGTTTAATTTTAGAGTGCAATAATATTTATTTAATTTAATAATATATTTAGGAGATCATTTTTAAATAAATGCTAAATATTATTATTACTTAAGTTAATAAATATTTTATCAATTAAATGCTTCAAAAATAAATTAAAAAGAGAAAGCCAATAAATTTAATAAAGATATTTTATATTTCATAAAGTATGCATGAAAATATAAAAGAAAAGACAATAAAAATTTAAAGGATGGTGATCAAGGAGTTCCCTTGGGTGATCACACAATCAATGCCCCAAATTTAGGAGAAAACTCCTTATCAGGATTTGAGGGTCCAATTTTCTAGGAACTACGAATTTTGGAGAAGGAATTTTCAGAGAGAAGGTTTTGAGAAAAGAGATGATCTCTCATAATCTTTGGGTGTTTGCGAATTTAACATCAGAGCCAGGTAGATTCTTGTGTTTTGTTCACCCAGTCAAATTATGTTATTTAATATTCATGTCTTCTTCGTGATTGTGAATTGTTTATCCAAATTTCATTGTGATGAATCTTTCATTATTTTGTTTTTGAAATTACTGGTACGCATGTTGATTTCTTTTGTATACATGAGCATTTAAAGTATTAGTAAAACCCTTGTTCTATAGATTTAAAAATTGGAAATTAAACTGAGAAGGGTTTTGAAAAGGAATGGAAATTTTAGTTTGAAAATTTGATGGGTTTGTCGTATTTTCTCTATCAGAGTATTGTAGAAACTTTTATAAAAAAATATATATTTAAAAAAAATTATATTGTAGTAGGGGAGGATTGTTTTAAAAATAAAAATAAAAAAAGAAAAAAGAAAAAAAGAAAGTTTAAAGTGGGGCGAGGCCACCAATTCCCATGCCCCACCACCACTCTGTCGCAACCATTTAAGGCTACATGCGGCAGGTGGTACTCTTGCACACAACAATAGTACATAGTATTGCTACCACAGCAACAATACATAGTACTACTGCCTACGGCAGCAATAACACCTACGGCCGCAACGATTGATGTTTGGCAGGCCTAAAACACATGAATAATATGCAAATTTTTTTTAAAGATTATTTTATTAATAATGAATGTTATTAAATTTAATTATTATTTAATTAATAATTTTTATTAATAGTTTTTAATTAATTATTAATATAATTATTATTTAACTAATAATTTTTATTAATAGTTTTTTATTAATTAATAATTTAATTAAGGACTAATATTTTATTAATATCGTTTTGGTTTTTTAATAATTGTTAATTAATTTAATTAAATTTAGTTTTAATTAAGTTTAATTAATAATAGTATTATTTAATAAAGTATACAAATTATTTATTTTATTATTATTACTATTGATGTGATTTTTAATAAAATGATAATTATTTTATTTGAAAATCAATAATTTATTATTTTAAATAACTTAATAAATAATTACCTTTGAATTATTTTATGATATTTAACTTTAAATCGTATAAGGGTAATTATGTGATATGTTCAAATATAAGAAATGAGTTAATTTGTAAAGGTAAACTGTGAAATTTTATTTACAAGAAATATAAATTGAAATGAAAGCTTGACCTTACTGTTAACTCAATTATGTGTTTTCAAAATCAAACCAAACTATGAAACTACTATGTTATCTGTATGTTGTGTATGTTTTGAGTTTGGGTTGACTAGAGTCTTGACTAGTTTTAGGATGTCTACCAGATGCTTGGGAGTTCTGTATTTGTGATATTATAATAAAATGATCTTGGTCTTTTAAACTCAACCATGGTAATGTGTTTGGTATGCTCTATGATGAGTTTGGTTATATTTTTTATTATTGCTTTTAGTTTCCTTGTGAGATAATGAGATGAATGTTATAACATATTTGAATTAACCTTTTTGAGTCTTTGATCAATATTTTTGGGATGCTTTACAGTTTCTTGTAAAGAACTTATGGGTTATTGTGAATTATCTTTTGATGTGTTCTAGTCACTTGTATAGGATTGAGGGAAATACTATAATTTTTTGATTTATGAATTTATGAGCTTAGGGTAGGTTATCTATGCATAATGTTAGGAAGTGGCTTGCAATGGAGGCCGGGGCCCAAAGTGGCTACTAGGGTAACCCATTGTAAGTTGTTTAATAAGTGAAAACACTACACTAAATGAGAGTAAAATGAACATAATAAGAGTCTATGTATGTTCTCACCCATCCCTCAAGTGCTAGTACAGACCAAGATGGGAGTAGAGAGAATGCTTGGTTGTGACTATGCACCGTTAGTATGCCTTGTCAATACGAAAGGGTACTAGTGCGACATAAAATCACTAGAGGGTCGGGGTCAAGTTAGACTGCTAGGGTAACTGTAGTGTTGATTCATGAAATGACACTTGCCTATTTACATAGTAGATTCCCTATGTGTTGTTGTTTGCCTCTGGGTCTAGATATCGATCTATCTTGGAACCTTTGAGTTAGATTACTTTTAGGGTTTCCTTGACTTAGATAATACTTTTGATTTTGGGATTGATATCCTGTTTGGGACTTGAGACTATCTCCTCAATGCAGTGGGAGTGGACCTTTTTGGATTACCATGAGGTTGAAAGGTAGTGCCTTTTACCATTGAGATATGTATGTTTATGTCATCGCTGGAGTTCCTTGTTTGCATTTTGTTTCATTCTATCTTTGTATATTATGATGGATGATTATATCTTTATGATGAATGATTTCACTTATTGTATTGTACTTTGCTTCATTGATCTGAAAGGGATGATGTAATCTATGTTTATAAATGTATATTCTTTCAGCCTTTCATATCCTGTGACATGTACAGTGGATGATTATGCATTTCGAATTTTATTGCCAAGTGACATTTGGAACAAATGCATATTATTTAAATGTACTTGGACTTGTAATTATTCTTTCACATTGATGTGTTATTTATTTGACTTAGTATTAATTAAATTTAAATGTGACTCAACATCTTGGTACCCTTAAGGAATGTAATCTATTATGTTTGCTTATGTATAATTGTATGTTATTGCTTCCGCTTCTTTATGTTTGTTGTACATGTTATTTTATATAAAAAAAAATGTTTGGCGAACTAAGTAAAACTTTAGGTTAGTTCTTTTGGATCCCTTGGCAGGGCGTTATAGGGTGTGCCTTTGGCCCTAGTTATCTCATGTCCTCCCTGTGTCATGTGTATACTCATAAAAATCATTTATTGCATCATGTAGGATTTTGTCAAACAAAATACTTCTAAATGACAATAAGCTACCTTGTTCTCATAAAGAACTATCTTTAGTAATGATATATATTAGAATGGAGTACAATACATATGATGCATGCCCAAATGACCATATACTATACTATGGAAAGAATTAAAATTTGCAATAGTGCCTAGTATGTCATACAAGTAGGTATCATCAAGATCAGGTATCAAAAAAAGGTTCTTTATAAAGTACTAAGACACTTTCCACTAAAGCCAAATTTTGAGAGGATGTTCATATGTAAGGAGCTATCCAAATATATGAATTATCACACACAAGGGAGGAGCCATCATGGTGTCATGTGTATGGCCACAGATAGAAAATACTAGAGAGAGATTGAAGAAAGATGGCCACAATTAAGAAATGAGCCAAGGAAAGCAAGAATTTCTTTAGCAACGAATGATACCAATCCTTTTGGAGATCTTAGAACAACATATTTTGTTTGGCCAGTTTTAACTATCAACAACAATTTTTCCCCTTCGATGACAATGAAGATGGAACATGCAATATTAACTCTTATTATACCAGGTACTAGAAAACATGAATACAATTCTTTCTTAAAGATTAGATTATACATATATAACCCTAATAAACATTTTGTCTACTTAGGGAAATATCAAGTGAAGGATATGGATGTATATATAGAGCCCCTCATTTATGAACTTCAATAATTATGGGATGGTGTAAATATGTATGATGTATCAAGACTCATCAATGATAGAAACTTTGTATTTCATGTAATTCTTATTTGGACAATTCATAATGCCCTGGGGCTCTGTATTTGTTGTGGTAATTTATTATAAATTATACATGTAATAATTGCGTGCATTTTTTAACTTCATGTTTATTGTAGCATTTTTTGAATATGACATCCATTCTTATTTTAGAGCTACAAACAATGTGGAAACATAGTTTTCCATCATGTGGGCAAAAAATGTTGTATAAACACTCAAAAGATCTTAATAAAATTGTATATGATGAGTATAGACAATTCTTACAACAAAATCATCACTATCGAGTGTAGGAGAAAATTTATTTCAAAGAAAAGAAAGTGGAAGTGAGGAAGCCAAGAAGAATGAACCCTCCTAGGTGGAAGCCCTTGTATGATAGAAAAGAACGGACATGATTTCCACTAGGAATGAAAAGGCTCACTATTTTTTTCAAATTGGAATATTATGAGAACTTAGCAAAAGTGCACATATTTGATACTATGTGAATTGAGAAAAATGTGGCTAAGTGCTTGTTGAAACATCTTAATGGAACAAACTTTGAAGCCAAAATAAAATTACGAAAGGACCTACAGATCGTTAATATCATGCCAAACATGTGGTTACATGGAGACAACTCATATGTTCATGCTTCATGGACTTTTATATCAAAGTAGAAGCTAAACATCATCAATAAAATGAAAACCATAAGATTTCCTTAGAAGCTTTGGTGCAACATTAAAAAAATTATTCACAAGAGATGGATCAGAGTTCTCAACCCTAAAAACACATGATTGGCACAATTGGATAAAGGTAATTTGTCAAATGTTATATTTATTGGAGGCATAATTAATAATTTCTAAATCTGAATGATAATATATGTTAATACATATTCTAGCATGGTTATTTGTGAGTTGTTGTGTAGTATGTATTGCATGCAATAGTATCAAGCAGTTTTGACCATGATGTCACATTAGCTATTTACAAACTGTCCAAATCTCTGAGGTATTTTGGTGACTCTTATCACTAGAAATGCATCATCTTTTATTACTTTATATAATTGTATACTTTATATTTGAATATATCATAAGTCTCTTGTAATAATTTTAATATGTATATGTGGATCTCATCTAAAGAGATACATCAAGATGATCTAAAGTATTAGAAGGCAAATATTCCACTTTTGATGTGTGATATTGAGAGGTGTTTTCCTCCAAGTTTTTTAAATTCTCAAGAGCACTACCTTGTACACTTAGTAGAATAGATTGAATTGTGTGAGCCTATTCATATTCGATTAATGTGTCTTGTGAAGAGATATATGAAAGTTTTAAAACAATTTGTGAGAAAAAAGGTTCAGTCAGAACGGTCCACGGTTGAGGGTTACATGGTTTTCCAATCAATGGTTCATTTGAGTGAGTACTTAGCTCGGTTGCACCTTTAAGCACCACTATTATGGAATTATAACCAACCTCCATCATTTGAAGGAGAAAAATTGGAGGGTCAAGGGACTTCAAAGAGGATAAAAGGCATACAAAGTTAAAAGTTGTTTTAATCTTAATTTTTATAAAACATAGTTTTTGTTTTTATCTTAATATTCTTAATACATAGATTTTATTTTAATCAAAAGTTTGATAATACATGGCATTAGATAATTAATAATTCTATTTTTCAATGTAGATGCTAAGAAGTGGGAGGCATTACATTTGTATATTACATAAAATTATAACTTTAAGTTAGAATGGATGAAGGAAGTATGCTACACATAAGAAATTAGATGATGATATGATAGAAAATGGCATGATAGATGCTCATGAAATTGGCTAAAGAGCAATATTGAACATGAGGCATCAAAACGGAAGAATCTAGTGACACCACAACAACTAAATTTTGTTAAAGGACCTAAGAATGGGAAGGCAATGCATATTTATTAACATATTGAAAATTTTTAATAATTTTTTTATTTTGTATCATTGAATCTAATTAATTTTTATTTTGTTTTATTTAGGTAACATAGTACAAAGAAATGTGGAATTTTGAGCATCATTTCTGCATCAAAAAAGTTGATGAAAAGAGACAAACTTATGGTTGTGGAGTTTCAACTTCTTTTGAGGTAGAATGGCAATCACATGAAAATGATAGACAACCACTCACCAACACAATTCACTATTATGTAGAAGTGGAGGATATTATTGAGCTTGATTTTGTCTCTTTCAAGAAAGTTATTTTTTGTGTTGAATGGTACAATCTTATCAAAGTGAATGAAGGGAAAACTATCTTTTTGCACAACAATGGATTCTATAAGATTAACACATCAAGGTTTGAATCAACTTCCAAACCTAATGTGTTTCCAAATCAATGAGAACAAATATTCTTCATTCCAAATTTAGAAAGACCCATATGGTCATTTGTGGTTGATTATGACCCAAGAGGATGAAGAGTAACATTTGTTCAAGACACAAAGGGCCATTATTTACTTGAGGATGAAGAAGTTCCCCTTGAAAAAATAGATGGCCAAGATGGAGATGATGAAATTTGTATTCTCAATGGTGTAGATGACTAAGATGAAGATGATGATGAGTTTACTAAAGTTTTAGAAAGACATCAGCAAGCAAATGGGCATCAAGTCCATGAAGATGTTGAATTTATTGATTTGTATTTACCTATGTTTGAAGATAAAAAAGAGTAGGAAAATGATAGCATTAATTTATTTGTAGATTTAGATTCGATTAATGATGGGGTATCTATTCCATCAGATGAGGAAATTTCATATGAAGATGACAATATTTGATCACCATATTCACTTTAAGATTGTTCCAAGGATTCATATAATATAATTATATCTTTTCATTTATTAATTATCATGTTAGCAACCAAATTGTTTTCTTTTGTTCTATATCCTATATATAGCAGAAACGGTAAGTTTTGCCATTTTTAAATTATTTTCCATGCTCACAAGCCTTCCTTGACCATTGTATTGGAAAGGTTATTTAGAAACAAGTTCTTCCTTAGAGCTAATTGAACATGGAATCAAACTTGATAGTTCATTAAAATTTCCCCTTAGTTTTTATAGTGGTTGGTTGTAATAGTGGTACAATTATATGTATCTTAATCACTTTTTTACAATTTTTTATTGGATTTTTCATGTTTGAAAATTCATCTTTCTGGTCTTCTTCTATCATAATAATTTTGAAATTGATAAAAAGGTAATGTTCAGTATGATACACAAATTCTATAATCCACAATATAATTACAAAGTAAGAATTCAACAAGGTTTGAGTATTCCTTAATACAACTATTAATTAAATGGAACAACACAACTAAAAAATGCTTGGAAAAACCAATAAACAACAAAACTAATAATTACCACACAATAGTCATTATGTTGGATGCTTAACAAAAAATAGAATCTCTTTAAATACGAACTCTAAAATTATTGTCTTATGTTATCTTATATCAACAAAAGGGTAATTGGTAATGAAGAGTTTGAATGAAAAATACAGAATAAAAAAACTCTAAATATTGTATAGTTGTGCTTTAATCTCATTAAATAACTCTTAAAAATTATTTGTATAAATGATTATAAAATTGTCTCCTTATTTCATATAAGACTAGGGGAGATACAACTATAAATGGTCTTTAAAGCTTATTTCAAAGAGACTTTTTTAGCAAAATTAATCCAGTGTTTTCTATGTGTCATAGATTGTCACAATTATATCCTTATAAAGTCTATGTAGATATTTGTGTTATTCCATCCACCACACCCTTGGTGGAGCCATTGCATATATTTTTACTTAAATCAATAGATTGATCAAAGAACTTTGTAACACATGTTCATTCTTAGGCTTTTCTTTTGTTTCCTTCAATACCAAGCTATTGTTAGATTATGGTGACTGATTAGGAAAGTACTATACATACTTCATAATTAGTACAAGGTTCATAGATTTTCCATTCGTAGATTCACGCCGACATTGTAATAAGATCAGACTTGTTGTTTGGTGGACGTAGCCTGGGATTGGGTGAACCGCGTTAAATCTTGGTGCCTTGTGTTCATTTTTGTGTGATCTATTATTTTTTTGTTATTGGTTATATTTGCATGTAGTTTTTATTTTTGTCTGTGGTTTTATCCTAACAAGTGGTATCAGAGAAAGGTTTTCTTTCAGTTATCCTTTGCAGGAAAGTCTCTCATTTAAGTGGGAGTCTCACGGTTGAGTGGGAGCAATGGCAGATGAGGGTAACCTGAGGGTTGACAGGTTTAATGGGCAGAACTTCCAGTTATGGAAGATGCAAATGGAAGACTATTTTTATCAGAAGGATTTATGGAATTCGTTGGAAGGCAAAGCCAAGAATCAGGGATCTATGTCAGATGTTGAATGGGATCTTTTGGATAGAAAGGCACTTGGAAGCATTCGGTTATGCTTGGCACCATCGATGGCATTTAATATTACAAAAGAAAAGATGACAGAAGAGTTGATGAAAACCCTAGCGACACTGTATGAAAAGCCCTCTGCTTCAAATAAGGTATTTCTCATGAAGCATTTATTTAATATGAAAATGGCAGAAGGTGGATCTGTTGCAGATTATTTAAATGAGTTTAATACTATTACAAGTCAATTATCTTCTGTGGGTATAAATTTTGATGAAGAAATTAAGGCTCTCTTGATTTTGTGTTCTTTGCCTAAAAGTTGGAATGGCTTGGTAATGGCAGTGAGTAATTCTATTGCTGGATCTAGTACCTTAAAATATGATGATGTGATCAATGTTGTTTTGAGTGAGGAAACCCATAGGAAATCCTCAGGTGGATCTACATTAGGAAGTGCTTTGAATGCACAAAGCAAGGTTAGAACAACTGAGAGAGGAAATAACTCTGGAAATCATGGAAAATCAAGAGGAAAGTCAAAGGGGAAGAGGTCTCAATCAAGAGGACCAAACGACTATTGGTATTGTGGGAAACTAGGTCATAAAAAGAAAGATTGTTGGAATCACAAGAAAAATGAAGGAGATAAATCAGATGGAGACAAGGAGGCAAATGTGGTAAGTAACAAATTTGAAGAGGATGCTTTGATTTTGTCTTTAGAAAGTGTTGATGATTCATGGGTTTTAGATTCTGGTGCTTCATTTCATGCTACACCTCATAGAGGTTATTTCATTAATTATGTCCAAGGGGATTTTGGGCTTGTTTATTTGGGGGATAATGAACCTTGTAAAATTGTTGGAAAGGGAAAAATTAAGATTAAGTTATAGAATGCGAATCATTTGCTACTACATGAGGTAAGACATGTTCCAAGGCTAAGTAGGAATTTAATCTCAGTAGGGAAACTCAGTGATGAGGGTTGTGTAGTTACTTTTAATGATAAAAATTGGAAGGTTTCAAAAGGTTCCCTTGTAGTAGCAAAAGGTGTGAAAGTAGGCACCTTATATCTTTGTACAGGTCATATTGTTCCTTCTACTTTATTTGTTTCAAAGAAAAATGAATGTTCGAGAACAATTGCTACAGTTGAGTAGGGAGAACAAAATAGCTACATTGTAGATTCTGATACAACGTTGTGGCACAATAGACTTGGGCACATGAGTGAGAAAGGTATGAAAGTACTTCATTCAAAGAAAGTTTTACCAGGTTTGAATGTTAATATGGATTTCTGTGAAAGTTTTGTATGAAAAACAAAAGAGAGTGAGTTTTGTAAAGACTGGGAAGGAAAACAAAAAAGAGAAATTAGAGCTTGTGCATATAGATGTATGGGGACCAGTTCAGGTATTTTCCCTTTGTGGCTCTCATTATTATGTTACATTTATTGATGATGCAAATAGAAAAGTATGGGTTTATTTCCTTAGACAGAAATCTAATGTATTTCAAACTTTTAAAAAATGGAAATGCTTGGTTGAAAATGAGACTAGTAAGAAATTAAAATGTCTCAGATCTGATAATGGTGGTGAGTATTGCAGTCATGAATTTGAAGATTATTGCGCATGAACAGGACTATAATGGAGCGCACAAGGAGCATGAGGTTGCATGTTGGGTTTCCCTTACACATGTGGGCGGAGGCTATCAATACTGTAGTATATTTGATTAATAGAGGTCCCTCTACTCCTTTGGGTTGTGGTATTCCAAAGGAGGCATGGACTGGTAAGAAGGTGAGTTATTCTTTTCTCAAGACCTTCGGTTGTGAAGCTTTTGTTCATATAGACTTTGAAAATAGAACCAAGCTAGAAGCTAAATCAAAGAAATGTGTCTTTGTTGAATATGGCATTAATGAATTTGGTTATAGGCTTTGGGATTTTGAAAATCATAAAATTGTTACAAGTCGGGATGTCATATTCAATGAGAAGGTGTTGTACAAAGATCTATTGCAACAACATGAGAAGAAAGAAGATGATTATGTAGTACTGGATGATACTCCAAAAGTTGATGTTCCATCCATTCCTCATGATGTGCAACAACCACAACAACAAATACCACACACACTAATGAATTTTAGATGGTCAACGAGGCCAATTAGACCTCCACAAAGATTTTCTCCTTCTTTGTATTTTATTTTACTTACTGATGCTGGTGAACTTGAAAGTTATGATGAAGCTATGTAGGTGGATACTAAGATTCAGTGGGAGTCTGCAATGAAAGCTGAAATGGACTCTTTGCTGAAGAATAAGACATGGGATTTGTGCAAGTTGCCTGCAAGTAAAAAGGCTTTATAGAATAAGTGGGTTTACAAGTTGAAAGAAGAGGAAGGAGGTAAGAAAAGATTTAAAGCCAGGTTAATTGTAAAAGGATTTGCACAGAAAAAGGGAATTGATTTTGATGAGATATTTTCTCCTGTTGTTAAAATGACTTCTATATGTAAAGTTTTAAGTCTTGTGACTACTGAAGATTTGCATTTAGAGTAGCTGGATGTTAAAATAGCCTTCCTTCATGATTATTTGGATGAAGAAATATATATGGCTTAGCCATGGGGATTTGAGGTCAACGGTAAGGAGAACTTAGTGTGCAAATTGAAGAAAAGTTTATATGGCTTGAAGTAAGCACCTCGGCAATGGTATCTCAAATTTGACAGGTTTATGCATGAGCATGGCTATAGCAGGTGTCATTCAGATTATTGTGTTTATTTTAAGAGGTTGGATGATGATAGCTACATTATCTTATGTTTATATGTTGATGATATGCTTGTAGTTGGGTCTAACATGGATCATATTAAGGGGTTGAAATGCCAGTTAGCACATGCATTTTCTATGAAGGATTTGGGGGTAGCACAACAAATCCTTGGTATGAAGATTTGCAGAGATAGGTAGAATAGAACATTGATGCTATCTCAGGTTGATTATGTTGAGAAGGTGTTGCAACGTTTCTATATGGAGAATGCTAAAGCTGTCAGCACACATTTACCTGGTCATTTGAAATTGACTAAGGAGATGTGTCCTAAGACATAGGAAGAGGAGAATAAGATGTCCAAGTACCCTATGCTTCAGCTGTAGGAAGCTTAATGTATGCTATGGTATCCACTAGGCTAGATATTGCCCATGCAGTGGGAGTCATTAGTAGGTATATGAGTCATCCAGGATTCGAGCATTAGAATGATGTCAAGTGGATTCTCAGATATTTGAGAGGAACATCCAATAAGTGTTTACACATTAGGGACTCTACTACTAATTTACAGGGCTATGTTGACTCAAATTTGGCAGGGGATATCGATACTAGGCGGAGTGCTACAAGTTATGTCTTTACTATTGGTGGGGCAGCTATGAATTGGGTTTCCAGGTTATAGAAGATTAATGCTCTATCCACTATAGAGGCAGAGTATGTTTCTATTACAGAGGTAGCCAAGGAGATGATATGGCTTCAGTTCTTCTTGGAAGAATTGGGACATCCTCAGAAGGATAATTATTTGTTCACAGATAGTCAGAGTGCCATTCATCTTACAAAGAATTTTGCTCTGCATTCTAAAACCAAACACATACAGTTGTGATACTATTTCATTCTGTCAGTTTTGGAGGATGGACACTTAAATCTGAAGAAGATACATACCCATGACAATCCAGCAGATATGTTGACAAAGGTTGTAACAAGGGAGAAGTTGAACTCCTCTTCAGCTTCAGTTGGTCTTTTAGATTGAACATGAATAAAAGAACAGCAAAGTCCAGGTTGGTTTGATCCAGTGGGAGCCCCATGTGGTAGTGGTATTGCTACAGGATCAATCTCCAAGTGGGAGATATATTTTTGTTTAGTGTGGAGCCTGATCAGTCCCAAAGTGGGAGATTTTTAAATTATGGTGACTTATCAGGAAAGTACTATACATACTTCATACTGATCAAAAAAAAATTTGGGCCCTATTTTATCGGGATTCGTAGATTTGTCATTCGTAGATTCAGGCCGACATTTTATAACCCTAAAGCGATTTAATATTTGTATAAAAGGGCTTAGGTTTAGGGATTGTAATATAGTGTGACGCAAAATTGCTTCTTGCAGTGGTATTGAGTTGTAAGGGATTACGGATTGTAATCAGGTTGTAATTACTAGATTGTAATAAGATCAAACTTGTTGTTTAGTGGATGTAGCCCAAGGATTGGGTGAACCATGATAAATGTTGGTGCATTGTATTCATTTCTATGTGATCTATTATTTTTCTGTTATTGGTTATATTTGCATGTAGTTTTTATTTCTGTCTGTGGTTTTATCCTAACAGCTATCAAAGAATGTATTAATTTCCTTCATTGCTTCAGATGTACCATATTTGCATTAGCATCTCTATATCATATAGAATCAATAAAAGAAAGTACAACAATTTGGAAAAAAAAAATTATCTTGAACAATGGAATTGACATCAATAAGTCAAATCAAAGAATGTAAAGTTTGATTTTTTCCTATATTTGATTATCTTACAAAAAGTTTTCATCAACATTTTGGATATCACTACATGATCAATCATTACGATGCATGGAAACAAAATGGAGGAGAAATGATTTATCACTATCCAAAATTTTGATGCAAATATTTTCCCACACAGTCAAATCCAAAAACTGGACTAAAATCTTTGATGTGATATGGAAATTTGATTAGCTGTAACTAAAGAACGTACCTAATCTTGGAACCATGTAGCCCTGTAGATGTTTGATAAGCAAGGGGTCCTTGAAGGCCTATTAAAATTCTACAACAGGTTCCTTCAACCAACACTAGGCACCTATCATGTGAATAGATAGGCAATCTATTGTTCGACAATATAAAATTTCACACATCTCTTGCTTTCTAAACTTGGTTCTAGAGACTGATATGATGAGTCATATAGGGGTGGCTTTTCAACAACAAACCCTGCAAGATTCAACACATATTTTAGGGTTTGAAATAGAACATATGATTTCCTCTCATGATTAAGTTAGGGTTTGGAAATAGAGCAAATTAATATCCTCATGATATCATTTCATAGATGGTTTTCAAACAAATCTGATGATAAATCATTCTTCTCACCTTCCTTTGAGATCCAACAAGAGCAGCAAACATAGTGTTCCTTACAGTATAATAAGCAGTTTGAAAAATCAGTTTTATAGCCCTAACCCTCAATTAAAAACCAACATAATTACCATAGCATTCAACTCATAAGGTTAGTATCATAGACTTGGGAAAATCCAAGCAACCCATCAAAAACGACATTCTTCTCCATACAAAGGTAAGTTCATTAATTTTTGGGTTGGGGAATGGTTTGGTTTGATAACTATATTTGGTGTATTGGTTGTTTCTACATCTTCTTGTTAAGTGTCTTTGTAATTTTTAATATGACTATCATTTCTGTTATGAAGTAGTCCTATTAAATTGATGATATTGTCAAAAATCAGCCTATGGTTTGAGGTCAATAAACTTGGTATTTCTTTGTCTTATAGTTGATATATGTGTGAACAAATCTAATTATATATGACTGCAACTTTTAAATATTTCAAGATATGGCATGGACAAGTGATATTAATAACTTGTATCCGAATAGTAGATTCTCTACCTCATCATTATCCTAACTTTACTTCTACATATATTTTACCTTTCTACAAGTATTTACTTTCACTTTTCAATATTTAGGGGAGGCTAATAGAAAAGCATCTCCAAACATGTAATAATATACAATTGTTCCTATTTGTTGATAAGATGGTTACATAAATGACAAACATAAGTCAAGTCAAAATACATAATCCAAAATAGACATTGGGTACCACCAACCTTGCAGCTAGCATTTTAACATAATGTATTTAAGTTTAAGAAAAGGATACTAGAGTTTTGTGTCATGGGTTGCATATAGACTATTATATTTTAGAAAAAAATGTAGATTATATATGAGACATCAAATATTGTTCTTTGTCTAATCAATATTTTAAAATTATATGTCATTATTTGTTTCTTAAAGGATGTGCCTGCGGGTGCTCCAAATTCTACTATGGGAGATACATTGGTCTTAAATGGTCTAATTGAAATGCTAAGAAATTTTCAAGCGGAAAACATTACTAAGATGGTGGAAGAGGTAAGTTTGAAAGCTATCTTTTATAAGTCCAATTATCTTATATTTTGTATTATGTCATGTTAATTTATGTTTATGGAATGCAAGTCATCTCCAAAGGTGTTCCAACCCCTATTAAACCCTTTAGTACATCTCAGACTATGCAAATGGTAAGATTTAATGTACGTTATTATACATTTGATTATCTTACGTCACCTTTTTAATAAATGATGATATTTCTCTTTTTTGTCATATGTCATTTCTATAGTAACTCATCCAAGCTTGCATGATCCAATTATGCCTTCTAATACACACAATATTATGCAAATGGTAAGATTCAGTCATATGCTTGTTTGGGTTTGATTATGTTATTTGCCCTATTATATCACTTATAAGATTTGGAGGCTTCTTAAATCCCTCCCAATCATTCATTAAACAATACTTCACTAAAAAACTTGCACTTCTCCTTAGAGATATTGTGTAAAACAATTTGCATTTATCCATGTCGACAATTTTCGAACGATAATGTTAATGAGTTCCTAACGGTTTGCTTACATAACATAAAACCATGAATACTTATGAGATTTCAATAACCAAATCTTAGGATTTTTATGTCAAACTGTATGGATCAAACTCAAAACTAGGTTGTTGCTTCATTTGTTACAAACCCAACAATTTTATGTCTTCAATTCATTATTAAGGCTTCCTCTATTTTTCTATTGTTTACAAATCCACTAAGAGTGTGTAAATGGTCAGAGCTATAATTGTGCAACAAAAATTTCTTCTTGAAACTAAGTTCTAGAATCATGCATGAATGCTTTGAAAATCTGTCACTATGAAGTACGATAACTCCATAAACACATATCAACGTGTCAAAGGCTATTCATCTGGTTCACATGAGTTCAAAGAATTTTCTTTGCATAAATAAGCTTTCCAACATTAAATGTGTAAAGAAATTGTATGAGAAATAACACTTGGCCTACTATTTTAAATAGTACAGTCTTATTTTCTGATGTTTACAAATTTCAAATATAGAGTTCTTTGTGTGACAAGGTATAATTGAGTTGTTAGTAGCATCTTTGGTCCCTCATTAAGATTAGAAGTTATTTGACTTAGTGATTACAATTGATTTGCAATATGTTGACATTACAGAGCCATGTTGGGCATCTAGAATGTTCTAGAGTCCAATTGGGGACCAATAATGATATAATGAACCTAAATCATTGACTCTCAATACTCTTAAGGTCTTTTCAATAAATTCATCTATTAATGCTTTTGTTAGAGAGCCTTTGTAACTTACAAACTTTGATATATTCCTTTCAAAGACAGACGACTCTCAAATATTATGCCATAGTCGATGATGACTCTTTAGCATGAATCATTGGCACCATTTTGCCAAATTAAGGTGTGTAGGCCTTTATTTATTCTTTTCTAGACTAGGTATTTAGTCCAACACTATCACTGCTTTATAAAACTATCTAAACTCAAATGTTATCATACCTATATTGATATTGTATAAATCTTCCATGGGAAAACCACTTTCTCGTAACACATCAAGTGTTTATGAAATATTAATATCTCTAAAATCTTATTCTTTGGTGGCAGCTATCGAAATCTTCAAATTCTTCTATAGACAAAATTCCTTAAAGGCCAAGCCAAAGTATTTGGATTAAGCCTAAAGTAGAGGGTGTCAAGTTAGGACAACCTTTATTTAAGCAGTGCCAACTAGCCCAAGAGATTTGACGCATTAATCCATGTGTGTATTGCTCAAGTTATTAGATGTTCTCTTTCCCTTGTGCTACATTTGCTGTAAAATTTATGTCTTACCTGATATCCTTTCTATAGATACTTGATCCGACCATGGCTCTGATACCATGTTAAGGAATTGAGGTTTAGAGATTGACTAACATAATGATAATAAGGAAGTGCCTGTAGTTGCTATGAACAACTGTAGTTCTATGTTTGGAATATTGATAGGGCCCACTCTTAACTATTGGACAATGTTCACAAATGATTTATTATTGAAGGAAAACATAGGTAATAGTTATGTTTTTTGGGGTAACAATATGCCATGGTAATTGATATTTTCCTCCAATGATAACAAGTATAAATACATATGGAAGGACTCCCACATAGGGTCATGATCCTATGTGGCTTATGCGACATAAGGTCATGACTCTATGTTGGTTTTGTTAACAATCACATTCATAATGGCCAGTCGATTCACTTATTAGAAAAAACCAATAATAATTGTATCTTCATTATTAAAAGACACATTAAGATGGTTATCATATGAGATATGGGTAAAAGCACAAACTTGTGTCACCTTTTATAAAGAAATGCGATATCAGAATGTGATAGTTCAACATTAATGACAAAAAAAATGGTATTTGTGTTTAAAATATGAAGATGATGTAAACTGATGAAATGTGTAGAATTGTATGAATTTTATGCCTATAATTTTTATAATTTTTTTGACTAAGAATTTATTCATTTTATTTTATTTTGAAGTCCCTTTTTTAACTATAAAAAATATAGGATGTAGTTCCCGTCAAACAAGTATGTGCAAATCATCTTTTTCTATTCTGATTTGAAAATATTTTATAGATGACATGCATAGCTAGTGAACAAAAAAAGAAATAATTATTTTTGATGTATATTTTCTTTTTTATAGGTACTCAAGTTCAACCTTATCAGAATCCAACAATTTTTTCCTCCTGTCAAAAATTCCCTATCAAATCTATACCTTCTTGAAAAAAAATTACATATTTGTGAAGAGGATTCTCTCCTCTAGTGATAAATATAATTTTATTTTATTTTTTATATGATTTACTATTTTTTTTTATTTTTTTAGAGACCATCTTCTGAAATGTTGAAATATCGACTTATAATATTTTGAGATTATAACATATTATAACTAATCAAAACACTCAAAAATTTATATAATGATGATATTGAATCTGAGATCTATAAAAGGCTATTTTTAGTTTTTGAAAAAATTTGAGTTTTGATAGAGAAATGAGATTTGACCAAAACAGGTTTTTGTATCACAAATGGTGACACAGATCTGTGCTTTTACCCATATATAATGTTTCATATTAAATGTAAATCATAATAAAAGTATATATAGCTTATGTCATATTGATTCATATTGTAAATACATGTGTGCTTTTGTGTGTGTGTCTATATATATATATATATATATATATATATATATATATATATATATATATATATATATATATATATACATGTGTATATATATATATATATATATATATATATATATAGACACACACACAAAAGCACACATGTATTTACAATATGAATCAATATGACATAAGCTATATCATTAACAAAAAAAAGCTTTGATTCAGAGAAATGATAGCACCTATACCATAGGAAGGTGTAAACCACATGGTTAAAAAAATCTACAACTAGGATTAAAAAATAAGCTTGTTTCCCCACATTATCAATGAACTTTGTTTCGAAAATTTGACAATGACATTTTAGAGTTAGCATTCTAGAAGCCTCATGGTAGAAGCAAGGAGTAACAGAAAATGGGCAGCAATAAGGAATATAAAAGTAGTTATACATGACTCACCTGCCAAGGGTTGGGATGCGAGACATACCCAAGCCAAATGACAGTTTGAGCACCAAAAATTGGGCAAGTCTAAGCCCTCCATTGGCTCTCTGCTTATCAACTATTAGAATGGAAATCACTCCCTATGGTCTTTTCCATGCTTACTTCATGATGTAGTTGGGTATGCTGATTTTTTGGTTGTTACCAAAACTCATGAGTCCTACTTAGCCCCTTCTAGGTTACACAAGATATCAGTGGCTTTCAGTTCGCAGAGAGGTATGTGCTTCAAGTGGTGTGCGTGGTTTTGGTGGGGTTACTTGTTTAATTAGAGATTATTTGTTTAGTACTACCACATTGGTTTTTTCTGACTATCAGGCCAGATTTATGTGGATCCAGGTTGGTGGCACCAGTCACTATCAAAGAGATATCTTCATTGTTGTTTGTTACTTCCTACCGACTTCCTCACCTTACACCATTCATAGTGTTGAGGATGGGAACCCTTTTACAAACCTATTCGAGAGCATCTCCAAGTTTGGGGCTATGGGTGACATCATCATCTTACAAGACTTTAATGCATAGACTAAAGATCTCTAGACCCCCCAATATGATCATGCGTTCAATTTGATTTGTACAACTAAGAGGGATCCTCTACTAGTATGGTGCTTCAAAATTTGTTCAAGGATCATAGTGGACCTCTAACTTTCTATGGTTGCCACCTTCTCTAGCTAAGTGAGTCCTCCAATCTAGTGATTCTGAATTGCCTCTCTTGCTTCTCGAGTTCTAAGCTTTTTACGTGTTGGCCTCATAATGGGGGTGTGAGTGTGGTTGATTATATCCTCATTGTTTCTTCTTTTCTCCTCTTTATCCAAAACTTTACTATCTCCCATCTTCCCCTTACAGATCATGCCCTCCTTATCCTTTCGGTTCGCATTTCTTCCCACCCTCTACCACCCATCTCTAGTCATCTTGCCCAGAACCACCCCCTCACCCATTTCTATTTTGAGGATAGTGATCAAGACCTCTTTATTTTCCATTTAAGAAGATTCCTCCACCTCTCTAGCTTCATAGATCACACTCAGGTGTTCACCATGTTTCACTCACTAGCTACTGTAATTTGGGAGTCCGCTCTCCTCTCTATCCCTCACTGCTCCATTCCCAGCACTCCTAGATCTGTTCGAAAAAATACTTCTCCCATGAACCAATGGTTTAAAGAGGCATGTAAAACCTTCCACCACTCCTTACACTTGGCTTTTGATACTCATTCCCCCACTTTCACCAATTTATGACTCTCCTAGAAATGCTTTCTTTGTGATAAGAAGCGATTATTTATTGCTTCATAGGGAAAATCCCTCCTTGACATGCTTATTCAGTATCCCAAGTTATTTTGGCACATCATGTTCCCTGGCATAGCCAACCCCAGTCCACCCCTGACCTTAACCTCCTTGCCTCTCATGTCTCCACATTGTATGATATCTCGGGTCAGCTTGCTCCCCTTCCCAACTCACTCCCCCATTGTCACTTATTCTCCACCTCCAACATTTACAAGGCCATCAGACTTATGAGATGCAGTAGAGCAGATGATGAGGAGAGTTTTTAGGCTGAGCTCTTCAAGCTCGACACCATGATCTTAGACCCTTATCTCTCTACATTCTTTAATAGAGTGGTTTGTTTTGGTTTTCTAGAGTCTTGGTCAAGACACAATATTCACCTGATCCATAAGTCTAGGCTGACCTCTGATCCCAGAAACTATAGGACCATCATGATTGGGCATACATTTGCCAAACTTTATGCTACAACATTGAATACTATTTTATCTAGTGAGCTTGACAAGAGGAATTGTAGGGCTAAGGGTCAAGCAGGATTCAAGATAGACTACCAGACCATGGATCATATCTTTATAGTACGGGCTATTATTGAGGAGGCTCGACACCACTCAAAGAAATTCTACTGTTGTTTTGTGGATTTTTGTAAGGCTTTTGATTCCATCCCCAAAGCAGCCCTTTTTTAGAGATTGAGAGATATTGGTATTTTTGAGATCTTATTGATGGCTATCATTAGGTTATATGAGACAGTGATTGGTAGACTCGGGACCACAGAGGGCCTCTCTGACCCTATCCAAAGCACCATCGGGGTGAAGTAGGGTTGCCCTCTCTCACCCACCTTGTTCAAGATCTACATTGATGAACTCGAGGCTTTTCTCAATGACTCCTCACTTCCAGGTGATGGTTGTCATCTACACCAGGTATTGATCTCCATCCTTTTCTTTCCTAATGATGTGGTTCTTCTTGGTTCTTCTCCTGAGAGTCTTCGAAGGATTTTGGATAGACTTGCATCTTTTTGTGACATGAGATGTTCATAAACCTTGAGAAGACTTGTGTTATGGTCTTCAATGGTTTGAAGACCTCAAATCTCCATTTTCACTTCTAGGGTTGGGAAGTTGAGATTACATCATCTTACACATACCTTGGAGTTAAGTTTTCTAGATCTTGTTTTAGCTTGAGATCAGCCATTCAACCTTAGGTTAGTAAAAGGTTGGGTTCCCTTGACATGCTCGACAGACAGTGCTTCAAACATCACTTTTAGGACACATCATCTAAGTTATCCCTCCTGGATTCCTTAGTAAGACCCATAGTGCTCTATGGCGTAGTGGTTTGGGGTCCTTCCCTTTTAGACTTGGATTGGGCCATGATCGAGTGTACCAAGACTCTACTCCTCCATTCATAGATTTACCCCCCATAGTATTATTTTGGCTAAGTTTAGAGCTCACCCATTTAGGCTTGTAGCCATTCTTGACCTAATCTAGTTTCTCCACCATCTTCATGATTTTGTAAACTCGGTTGAAGGCCACCACAGATACCCTTAGCCTACTGCTCCTCAGTTGCTATTGCAAACTCTGATCCAGCTACTAGAGCCTGCCATTGGTATGCTCAAGCTACTATCTTGATGAGTTTAGTTGGGATTGACATTGACCATCTCCTTCCATACCCATTCTCATTAGATTCTCTTGCTGATCTACTCCCCTCTTGGCAGGAGTTGAACGGGCATGTCAGACTTGACATCCACAAGCAATATATCATATGGACTTAGGTGGATCCTCTAGGGGCACAACATCCAAGGATGGTTTTCTATGCCAAGCACTTCTTAGATATTCGAGATGGGATTATTGTTCACCCTAAGTACTTACATAGATATTGGAAACATGCCTTGCATATCTCCCTTGGCTCCTTTAGGGTGTGATTGCACAGGCTCCAGATCTACGTTGATCACCATATTGCTAGAGAGGATCGAGTGTGCACACTTTGTACCTTAGCTGAGGCAAAATCTGAGACTCATTTTCTTTTCAAATACCCCATATACTACGAGATTAGAGGGAGATTTCACTATCTGTTTAGAGATTGCAGATCCCTCTTAGATTTTTTTAGGTACACCGATCAGCATTGCATTTCCCTCTATCTTCGTGAGTCCTTGCAGCTTCATGATCATACTTTGCAGCTTTCATTTCCCAAGAGTCAGGCCCAAACACAACTTATTATGATCTTCTTCTCACCCTTAATATTGGTTCAAGGTGTGAAGTGTCCATAAAGTTTCCCTGATACGAGCCATTCCAAATCTGTGAGATCCCACAGAGGATCTCTTCGCTAGCAACACTCCTCTCATAGCACTCAACTTCATCACAAGGCTTTTGGTAGCCGCATTGATCAATCATTGTTGGACTTTTTCCCTACAAGGATGGATACCTAATCTTTTCCATGTTGCCTCCTGCTTTCTTCTTCTTCTTTTTTCTACTTGTTCTTTTGTGGTCACCGTTTGGTGCTCCATTTGTCTGCTATTTTCTTGATGTAAACTTTCTAGTCCCATACACCCAAGTTGTGGTCTTTTGTTGGACATTAATAATATTATCTTATCTTATCTTATTTATTCTTATTTTTTCTATAGTGAACATTACACTAATGTTATTCCTTATTTTGTTTGTAGTGAGCATTGCACTAATACACTATAGTTGGAATGTCTTGAATTACATTAATATCATTTTTATTTTTTTAAGCATTAGTCTTACCTTATTTTTATCTTGTAGTTGAGATACTATTTTTAATTTCTTAGTTTCTTTATTTAGTTTTTTATTAAGGAAAACAGATTTTGAAGAGTGCCTGAAACCCTTTACTTCTTGTAAAATTTTCAATGGAACCCAAAAAAAGTACAGTTCGATCATGAAATAGGTCAACAACCAAGTGTGACCAGTTACTTTATTTAGTTAGTTTCATAATTAAATAGAGTATTAAATTTTGGTTGCTTTTCTAACAATTTCACATTCGCATTGGAAAAATAGGAAACAAATGAAAAAGATTTTGATGTACCTATAGGGGCACCTACCTTAATACCATAGACTTCAAAAATATCCGTAATCACTACTAAAGGGACATAAGAAGTTACACTCTTTCTCTCTTAATATGGTGAAGTATTCAATGATGAAATGGGTATGAAATTCTTTCACTTCATTTATCAGCGTGCAAAGAAATTATTTGGCAATACTATTCAAAAGGACTAAAGAAGGCAAACAAGAGTTAAGAAAGACGAACTTTTTAAAGATGTAATAATGACATTTTAAGGCTTTGGATTTGATGAGAAATATATTTTGAATATTGCTCGAAAATATATCCATTCCAAAAGAGACAATTTAAAGTCCAGGCTGAAAAAAGACCTCAATCATCCTCATCTAGCTTGGATTAAAGACCCTACAACATGGGATAAACTAATTAGAGATGGAAAATGAAAGAGGAAGATCCATAATAATCCAAATTATAGACCATCTAGACTAGAAGTATTCAAAAGATGCCTTTGAGACACAACAAAAGCAACCCAAGCTAAGGTATCCAGTATTGGATCCCACAAATTAGTATATGGTGGGTACAGTAGCATTTGTGGCAGCTTGGTAAGTGAATTTTTATTTTTAATATCTATTATATCATTGAAAGATCAATATAAAACATGTAAGTTGATTATATCATATGAGTTGTGGAATCCAATACTGGACACCCTGGCTTGGGTTGCTTTTGTTGTGTCTCGAATGTATCTTTTCGATACTCCTAGTCTAGATGGTCTATAATTTGGATTATTATGGACCTTTCCTCATAGATTTTTCATCTTTAACCAATTCATCCCATGTTGTAGGGTTTGTAATCCAAGTTGGACAAGGATAATTGAGGTCTTTTTTTAGCTTGGACCTTAAATTGTCTCTTTTGGAATGGATATATTTCCAAGAAATATTCACAATATATTCCTCATCAAATCCAGGGTCTCCAAATGTCATTATTATGTCTTTAAAAAAATCATCATTCTTAACACTTGTTTTCCTTCTCCAATCCTTTTGAATAGTATTGCCAAACAATTACTCTACACAATGATAAATGAAGTGAAAGAATCTCATACCCATTTCATACTTAAAGACATCGCCATCTAAGGAGAGCAAGAGTGTAACTTCTTGTGTCCCTTTAGTAGTGACTACGGATATTGTTGAAGTCATTGGTACTGAGGTAGATGCCCCTATAGGTACATCAGTTTCTTCTTCTTTTTTCATTCCTATTTTTACAACAAGAATGTGAAATTGTTAGAAAACAAACCAAAATTTAAACCTCTATTTAATTTTGAAACTAACTAAATAAAGTAACTAAGAAATTAGAAATAGTATCTGAACTATCAAATAAAAATAAGGTATGACTAATGCTTTAAATGATATTAATCCAATTCAAGACATTCCAACTTTAGAGCATTAGTGCAATGTTCACTATAGACAAAATAAGGAATAGAACCAACTCTAAAATGTCACAGTCAAATTCCTAAAATGAAGTTCACTAATCATGGGGAGATACAAGCTCAAGAAAGAAGTTTGTTTTTTAATCCTAGTTGTAGAATTTGTAAGCCATATGTAGTTTAGACCTTCCTATGGTAGATGTGTTATCATTTTTTTGAATCGAAGTCTTTCATTTGTTAAAGATATAGCTTCTGTCGGATTGACTCATACTGTAAATACATGTGTGCTTCTATCTCTCTCTCTCTCTCTCTCTCTCTCTCTCTCTCTCTCTCTCTCTCTCTCTCTCTCTCTCTCTCTCTCTCTCTCTCTCTCTCTCTCTCTCTCTCTCTCTCTATACACACACACACGTACTTTTATAATAATTTACATTTAATATGAATCATTATATTTCTATGATGGTAACCATCATAATGTCCCTTTTAATAATGAAGAGACTCGATTTTTATTGGGTGTGTCTAGTGAGTAAACAGATGGGCCATTATGAAGGTGATTCTTAACAAAACCAACACAGAGTCATGACCATATGTGGCATAAGCCACGTAGGATGGTGCCCATGTGTGGGAGTCCTTTCATGTGTATTTATACTTATTACCGCTAAGGGAAAATATCAATTACCATGGCATATTGTTACCCCAGCAAACATAACTATCACCTACAATTTCCTTCATCAATAAATCATATGTGAATATTTTCCAATAGTTAAGAGTAGATCCTATCAATATTCAGAACATAGAACTACGGTCATTCATAACAACTACAATCTATTCCTTATTATTGCTCTCTCAACCAATCTCTGAACCTCAATTCCTTAACATAGTATCAGAGTCATGGTGGGATCAAGTATCTAGAGAAAGGATAATAGGTAATAGCACAAGGGAAAGAGAATGTTCAATAACTTGAATGATACACACAGGGATTAATGTGTCAAATATTTTGGGCTAGTTGGAACTACTTAAATAAAGGTTTTCCTAACCTAGCATACTCCGCTTCAGGCATAATCCAAATACTTTAGCTTGGCTTTTAAGGGATTTTGTCTATAGAAGAATTTGAAGAGGGATTCCAATAGCTACCACCAAAGAATAAGATTCTAGAGATATTAATATTTCATAAACACTTGATGTGTCATGAGAAAGTGGTTTTGTTATGGAAGATCTGTGCAATATCAATATAGGTACAATAACACTAGAGTTCAAATAATTTTATAAAGAAATGATAGCACTATACTAAATTTTGAGTCTATAAAAGAACAAATAAAGGTCGACGCAACTTGATTTGGCAAAATGATGCTAATGATTTACAATAAAGAGTCATCACCGACTATGACACGAGATTAGGAAATATATTGAAAGTGTGTAAGTTCCACTGACTTTCCGACAAAAGCATTGAAAAATGAATTTATGGGAAAGGCCTTAACAGTATTCAAAGTTGGTGATTTAGGTTCATATATCATTTTTAGTCCCCGACTGGACTCCAAAACATTCAAGACACTCAACATGGCTCTATAATGTCAGCATATTGCAAATCAATTGTAATCACTAAGCTAGATAAATTCTAATCTTTATGAGGGACCGAAGATGATGTTAGAACTCAATTATACATTGTTCCTCTGCAAAAGAAGTACCTTGTCACACAAAGAATTCTACATTTGAAATTTGTAAACATTATAAAAGAAGACTATACTATTTAAAATAGTAGGAAAAGTGTTATTGCTCATACAATTGCTTTACACATTTAATGTTGGAAAGCTTACTCATGCAAAGAAAATTCTACAAACTCATGTGAACTAAATGAATAGCCTTTGACATGTTGATATGTATTTATGGAGTCATCATACTTCATAGTGATATAGTTTCAAAGCATTCATGTATGATGTTATAACTAAGGTTTAAGAAGAAATTTTTTTGCACAATTATAGCCCTGACCATTTACACACTCTTCGTGGATTTGTAAACAATGGAAAAAAAGAGGAAACCTTAATAATGAATTGAAGACATGAAATTGTTGGGTTTGTTACAAATGAAGCAACGGTCTAATTCTGAGTCTAAAGCATACAGTTTGACATAATAATCCTAAGATATGGTTATTGAGCTCTCATAAGTATTCATGGTTTTATGGTATGGGAGCAAACCATCAGGAACTCATTGACATTATAGTCTGAAAATAGTCGACATGGATCCATGCAAACTATTTGACACAATATCTCTAAAGAGAAGTGCAAGGTTTTAAGTGAAGTACTATTTGATGAATGATTGGGAAGGATTTAGGAAGCCTCCAAATCTTATAAGTGATATAATAGGACAAATAACATAATCAAACAAAAACAAACATATGACTGAATCTTACCATTTGCATAATATTGGGTGTATCAAAAGGCATAATTGGATCATGCAAGCTTCGAGGAGTTACTATAGAAATGCCCTATGACAAAAAATAGAAATATTATCATTTATTAAAAAAGTGAAATAAGATAATCATATGTACAATAACATAGATCAAATCTTACCATTTACATAGTCTGAGATGTACTAGAGGACTTAATAAGGGTTGGAACAAATTTGGAGATGACATGCATTCCTTAAACATAAATTAACACGAAACAATACAAAATATAAGATAATTGGACTTATAAAAGATAACTTCCACACTTACCTCTTGCACCATCTAAGTAATTTTTTCCCCTTTCCCATTTCTTACCATTTCAATTAGACCATTTAAGACCAATGGATCTCCCATAGTAAAATTAGGAGCACCCGTAGGCACATCCTTTAAGAAACAAATAATGACATAAAATTTCAAAATATTGATTATTCAAAGAACAATATTTGATGTCTCATAAATAATCTACATTTTTTCAAATAAATAAATCTATATGCAGCCCATGACACAAAACTCTAGCACCCTTTTCTTAAACTTAAATACATTATGTTAAAATGCTAGGTACAAGGTTCGTAGTACCCAATGTCTATTTTGGATTATGTATTTTGGCTTGATTTATGTGTCATTTATGTACCCCCTTATCAAAAAATATGAACAATTGTATCAATATCTTATTATTACATCTTTGGAGATGCTTTACTGTTAGTCTCCCCTAAATATTGAAAAGTGAAAGTAAATACTTGTAAGAAGGCAGAATATATGTAGGAATAAAGTTATGATAATGATGAGGTGGAGAATCTACTATTCAAATACAAGTTATTAATTGCATTTGTCTATGCATATCTTGAAATATCTAAAAGTTGCAGTCAGTATCATCAGATTTATTCACACATATATTAGCTATAGGACAAAGAAAGACCAAGTTTATGGATCTAAAACCATAGGATGGTTTCTGACTATATCATCCATTTAATAAAATTGCTTCATAACATAAATGATATTCATATTAAAAATTACAAAGATACCAAATAAAGTTATCAAGCCAAATCTTTTTCGAGCACAGAAATTAATGAACTTACTTTTGTCTAGAGAAGAATGCCCCTTTTGATGGTTTGCTAGGATTTTCCTAGGTTTGTGATACTAACCTTATGTGTCAAATGCTATGGTAATTATGTTGTATTTTAACTAAGGATTAGGGTTGTAAAGTTGATTTTCCAAACTGCCTATTATACTATAAGGAACCACTCCGCTTGGTGCTCTTGTTGGATCTCAAAGGAAGGTGACAAGAATGATTTATCATAAAATTTGTTTGAAAACCATTTATGAAATGATATCATGAGAGGATATTAAACCTATTCTATTTCCAAACCCTAACTTAATCACAAGAAAGATAAGATAAGATAAGATAAATTCATTGATGTCCAACAGGAGACCATTGAGGGTCTAAGGGATTGGAAATAGTACAAAGGGAAAATACTAACAAGGGGGAGCACCAAACAGTGTCCACAAAAAGAGCGTGAAAGAAAAAACAACATGAGAGCCAAGAAAAGGAAGGGCAACAGCTAAGAACTCCTCATGGGTGAGAAGTAGTCTAAAATGGAAAGGTGTACATTAGAGCAATCAAGTGCTCTAGAAGGTCGCCTTCGAGGTCTCCATAGAGAAGAAGTAGTAGTAGTAGTAGAGAGACGCTTCGAAGTGCAATCCCTACAGGATCTCATAGATTTGGTGTGAATCAAGAAAGTGTAGAGAGGCCACTTCAATCCTCTGACAAGAACTTTACGACTAAAAAAGGAGGTGATGATCTGCATAGGGGTCGATGTCAAGCCAAGCTCAAGTTGTATAGTGTCTTCACAAAGTCACATGGTCTCTAGAAGGTAGAGTGCAAGACAATGTTGTTCAATATATTTGAAAAATGAGGGAAGAGATCGACACTCTCTGAATAGATAGTAGAACCTCCCCTAGATCTCATAGTAAATGAGACAAAGAAAGATAAAGTGAGACTTAGTCTCAACCTCCCTGAGGTGACAAAGTCGACAGATCTTGTCCTCCCTATTGATCTAGTGATCAGTCTGAATATGTAGTCAATGAGATCCCACCTTGAAAGATCCCAAGGAGATGCGAAGAGTGTGAGTCCAACGATGAGTGAGGTACAAGGGCATAAAATGATCCCATCCTAGATATCAAGGAAGTGCTCAGCATAGAAGGTCATACACAAATGAAGCCCACCTAGGGGGTTCCTCCAAGTCGTGAGAACATACTATCTATAGATGTCAAGTCTAACATGCTCGTTCAGCTCTAGCTGAGGTGGAAGAAGGTGGGTTGGAGCATCTAGATAAAACTAAAAGGGGGGAAGACAATCCATACTAATACCAATCACACCAAAGAGGGCAAAGACCTAGGTGTACTAGCAACAAGATCTGTGACCAGAGTTTGAACTTACAACCTCCTTAGAGGAACAGTAAGCCAAGTAGGAATATTTGTGACGATCGTCGAGGCAATTAATGAATCTCTAAAGCCAGTGAAGAAGCCAAACTGAATCAAAGATGGTCCGCAATCTAAAAGGATGAGCACCAAAATCTAGCAAAATAATTCTATGTGGTGTGGACTGGTGACATCTGATAATGCACTGAAGGAAAAGAGTTTGGACTCTCTTAATAGAGGCCCAGTCAGACTCCAGGAGGGAGTGGCCCCAAACAAGAGAGTCATAGAGGACAGTCAGCTTGACCAGGGAGTCAAGAAGGGACATCTTAGTCATGGTGTCCTAGAAGTGGTGTTGAAAGCACTGTCACTCAAGAATAGCAAGGGACCCGAGCCCCTTGTTGACTCAGGGTTGCATGGCTAGTTTGAGGCTAAACTGTGGTCTAGAAAACTTAACCCCCAAGTAAGTATATGAAGATGCAATCTCAATCTCAATACCCTAGAAGTAAAAATGGAGGTGTGATGTCTTCAAACAATTGAAGACCATGACCCGAGTCTTTCTTATATTTACAACAAGCTCATGTGAGTCATAGAAAGAGGCCAAGCCATCAAGGAGTTGCTAAAGACCATCGAGGGAAGACGCTAGGAGAATCACATCATCAGCAAATAGGAGAATAGAGATCAACAACTGATATAAGTAACAACCATCATCAGGGAATGAGAAATCATAGAGAAATATCTCAAGCTCATCGATGTAGATGCCAAAGAGACTGAAGGAGAGAGGGGAACCCTGTTTCACCCCGATAGTGCTCTGAATAGGGTCCGAGAAGCACTATGGAGTCCTCAATTTTCCCACCATGCACTCATGTAACCTCAAAGTAGCTATAAGGAGAATCTTTAAGATTCCAATTTCCCTAAGACATTGAAAGAGAGTTTCCCAAGGAACAAAGTTGAAGGCTTTGCAAAAGTCAACAAAATAGCAAAAGACTTTCTGGTGTAGGAGCAACTAATCCTAGAGGTCACTGTGAGATATATAAGGTTTTTGATTCATTTAAAGTCAGTTATATGTTGTATTATTCATTTTGAATCCATTTGTAAAGGTGTTGACAAGAAATGTAAGCATGTGCACAATATTGTTCAAGTTGTCAAATAGGTCATGTTTAGGTTTACATGGTCAAATTTGTGTAAAAGAACCATGGAAGGGTAAAAGAATTATAAAAGGTCTTAAATATTCCATTTGGACATGTATAGAGATATTTGACAAAATTTTGAAGTCATTTTATCAAAAATGTAAAAGTTGCATAAAAAGTTGTAAAATGCAACATTGAGAAAGTTGTTAACATTACAAAAATGATGTAAAAAAGTAGATGGTTGGACTTGGTGGGTAGCTAGGAAGGTTTCTAACTATCAAATGGATATAAATACCACTTTATGGTTGAACCAAATCATATTTGAGAAGAGGAAATATTTTGATACATTTTTGGTGCATCCTATTGTTGTTGTTTTGATTGGTTTTTTTGTTTTAATCTTGTTTCTAGGCCGTGTACAACCCTAGATGGCTTGGAAACCATGTAATATAGTAATGCATAGATATAGTGATGAATCCTCCTTCTCATGCTTTTGGTTTGGTTCAATTTTATAAAGAAATGAATTAGTTATGAGCATTTTGGTGAAAGTGGGTATTTGCAGATTTGAGATTCCCTAAATACAGTCATGTTGCAATGTGTAGTACAGACACATTTTGAAGACTCGGGACTTCTAATAATATTAATTGGAAAGCTATGTGAATTATCTTTCATTTTATTTTGGTTTGATCTAGTTTTATGTAGATTTGTGAAGGTTATGTGTATTTAAGTGGAAATTGGTTTTTAAAGATCTTTGTTGGAGTTGCAGGCAATGATTTCTGCTTGAAAAATTATTTATGATTGGGAAAAATAAATGGCTTACATATTCTTAAACTAGATTCATAAATTTTTCACATGGAATTGTTTTGGTATCATTTGGATTCATTTTGATAAAGATATGGGATGCCCTAGGCAGGGGTTGGTGTTGGAAATCTGAATTATGACAGGGATATGGACCAAAATTTGTAGTTTGAAACAATAATTTTTTGAGGAATCAAACAGGGTCCTCAGACCTCAAGATTTGGTGAGGTGATAGTTACTGTAGTTGTCTAAACACTTTATTGTTTCCAAAAAAAAAAAAAAAAATTGAGTTTTAGTGGGTCAAATAACTCAATTCTTGGAAATTGTAAAACTTGGGACAGTATTGAAGTTGTTTGTTAAAGGAAGCAAACAAGTAGTATTTTCCTCCTTTCAATTATTTCAATGAAGATTAGATCATCAAGATCTTAGATGATTGTTTGGTTTGTAAGATGCTCTGCATCACTTTCGCCGAGTGGTGGCAAGCCTCCTCAATGATGGCTCATAAGATCAAAAAGTGATCAGTGGTCTAAAAATCTATATGAAATCCAACCTGATCCCTAGCCTGACAATGCCACTGATCAAGCTCTCTAGACAAGATACCATTCAGCACAGTCGTATAGAGTTTGGCTAAGGTATGCCCAACCATGATGGTCCTAGAGGAAATCATATGTTCTATTTCAAACCCTAAAATATGTGTTGAATATTGCAAGGTCACCCTATATAATTCATCATATCAGTCGTTGGAACTAAGTTCAAAAAGCCAAAGACGTGTGAGATTTTATATTGTCCAACAATAGATTACCTATATGTTCACATTATTGGTGCCAAGTATTGGTTGAAAGAACCCATTGTAGAATTTTAATAAGCCTTCAAGAACTCCTTGGTTATCAAACATCCATAAGGCCACACTGTTTGAAGATTAGGTACATTCTTTAATTACAACTAATCATATTTCCACAACCCATTAGATTTTTTAGTTTAGTTTTTGGATTTGAGTGTGTGGGAAAATATTGCCATCAAAGTTTTGGATAGTGATAAATAATTTCTCCTCCTTTTTGTTTACGTGGATTGTGATGATTGATCACGTAGTGATATCCAAAATGTTGATGGAAAAATTTGTCAAATAATCAAATCCAGGAATAAATTCAACTTTGTGTTCTTTAATTCAACTTACTAATGTGAATTCAATCATTCAAGCTAGATTATTTTTTTTTCCAAATTGTTGTACTTTATTTTATTGATTCTATATGATATATAGAAGTTAATGTAAATGTGGTAAAAATGTTGAAGCAGTCAAGAAAATGAATACATTCTTTGATAGATTGATACTGAAGGAAGTAGAAGAAAAGCATGAGAATGGACATATGTTACAAAGTGTATCTGACCAATATGTTGATTTAAGTAAAACTATATGCAATGGCTCAACCAAGGATATGGTGGATGGAATAACACCAATATCCACATAGACTTTACAAGCATAGAATAGTGACAATCTATGACACATAGAAAACAATGGATTAATGTTGCTATGAAAATCTCTTTGAAAGAAACTTTAAAGATCATTTATAGTTGTATCTCCCCTAGTCTTATATGAAACAAGGGGACAATTTTAGAATCATTTTTACAAATAATTTTCAAGAGTTATTTTAATGAGATTTAAGCACAGCTATATAGCATTTTGAGTTTTATTTTTCTATATTTTTTAGTTATGACATTACAGAAGGCAGTAATTTTAGAGTTCATATATAAAGAGCTTCTATTTTTTGTCAAGCATCCAACTTAATGACTTTTGTTTGGTAATTATTAGTTTTTTTGTTTATTGGTTTTATGTTGAATATTGGTTTTTCCAAAGATTTTTTAGTTGTGTTGTTCCATTTAATTAATAGTTGTATTAAGGAATACTCAAACCTTCTTGAATTCTTAATTTATAATTATATTGTGGATTGTAGAATTTGTGGTTGGGTATTGATCATATTGAACATTAACTTTTTATCCATTTCAAAATTATTATGATAGAAAAAGACCACCAAGATGATTATTTTAACATGAAAACGGCAATTAAAAATTGCAAAAAAAAGCAATTAAGATACAAATAATTGTACCACTTTTACAACCAACTACTATAACAATTAAGGAGAAATTTTAATGAACTATCAAGTTTGATTCCATGTTCAACTAGCTCTAACAAAGAACTTGTTTCTAAACAACCTTTCCAAAAAAATGGTCAATGAAAGCTTGTAAGCATGAAAAAGAATTTAAAAATGGCAAAACTTTTTGTTTCTGTTGTATATATGACATAGAACAAAAGGAAACAATCTAGTTGTTGAGACGATAATTGATAAATAAAAAGATATTATTATATTGTATGAATCCTCACAACAATCTTAAAGTGAATATGGTGATCAAATATTGTCATGTTTACATGAAATTTCCTCATCTGATGGAATAGATACCCTGTCATTAATGGAATCTAAATCTACAAATAAATTAATACTATCATCATCTTGCTATCTTTTATCTTCAAATATAGATAAATGAAAATCAATAAATTCATCATCTTCATGGACTTGATGCCCATTTTCTTGTTGATGTCCTTCTAAAACTTCAATAAACTCAACATGCTCTTCATCTTGGTCATATGCATCATTGATGATAAAAAATTTATCATCTCCATCTTGGCCATCTATTTCTTCAAGGGGGACTTCTTAATCTTCAAGTAAATAAATGGCCCTATGTGTTTTGAACAAGTGTTACTCTTCATCCTCTTGGGTCATAATCAATCACAAATAACCATCTAGGTCTTTCTAAATTTAGAATGAGGAATATTCATTCTCATTGATTTGGAAACACATAAAGTTCAGAAGTGGATTCAAACCTAGATGTATTAATCATATAGAATCCATTTTTTTGTAGAAAGATAGTTTTTCCTTTGCCCACTTTGATAAGCCTGTACCATTCGACACAAAAAATAACTTTCTTGAAAGAGAAAAAAACAAGCTCTATAGTATCCTCCACTTCTCCATAGTAGTGAAGTGTGTTGGTGAGTGGTTGTCTATCATTTGCATGTGATTGACATTCTACTTCAAAAGATGTTGAAACTCCACAATCATAAGTTTGTCTCTTTTCATCAACTATTTTGATGCAAAAATGATGCCCAATATTCCACATTTCTTTGTAATATGTTACCTAAGTAAAATAAAATAAAAATTAATTAGATTTAATGATACAAAATAGAAAAATTATTAAAAATTTCCAATATTTTAATAGATATGCATCACCTCCTCATTCTTAGATCCTTTAACAAAATTCAATTGTTGTGGTGTCACTAGATTCCTCACTTGTGATGCCTCATGTTCAATATTGCTCTTTAACCAATTCCATGAGCATCTATAAGGTCATTTTCTTTTATGGCATATAGGAAATCCTTAAGTAAAGTTTGGACCATGTTTATTATATATGTTGGCCAATGCCATATCATCCTCTAATTTCTTTTGTTTAGCGTACTTCTCCATCCATTCTAACATAAAATCAAAATTGTATGCCATATACAAATGTAATGCCTCCCACCCCTTGGCATCTAAATTGAAAAATAGAATTATTAATTATCTAACACCATGTATTATGAAACTTTGGATTAAAACAAAACCCATGTATTATGAATATTAACATAAAAACAAAAGCTATGTTCAATAAAAATTAAGATAAAAACAATTTTAATTTTTGTATACCTTTTATCCTCTTTGAAGTCCCCCGACCCTCTAATTTTTATCATTCAAATGATGAAGCTTGGTGATAATTTCATAATAGTGGTGCTTCGAGGTGCAACTGAGGTAATACTTACTAAAATGAACCAATTATTGGAAAACCATGTAACCCTCAACCATGGACCCTTCTAGTTGAGCCTTCTATTTGACAAATTATTTTAAAACTTTCATATATCTCTCCATAAGCCACATTGTTTGAATATAAAATCATATAAAGCCATAAAAGATGATGCACTTCAAGTGATAAGAGTCACCAAAATACCTTAGATATTGTCGCCCACCTTTTCAGATTAGCAGTCACTTTTTACCTAATCTAGTTCCTCCACCGCCTTTGTGTCTTTATGGACTCAATTGAAGGTCGATGCAGATACCCTCACTTGGCATACTGCTCTACAATTGCTATTACAGATTATGATCCTACCTCTAGGGCCCACTGTTGGTATAGTCAAGCTACTATCCTACTAATATCGGTCAGGATAGACATCAACTGTCTCCCTCCATACCAGTTCTCATTGGACACTCCAGCTCACCTCCTCCCCTCTTGGCAGGAGTTAAATAAATATGTCAAACTTGACATCTATAGACAGTATATTATCCGGACCTAAGTTGACCCTTCGAGGGTTTTACACCTGAGGATGGCATTCTATGCTGAAAACTTCTTGGATATTTGAGATGGCATCATTCGGTGCCCAAACTACTTATATAGACAGTGGACCCATGCCTTACATTGTTACAAGCTAGAGTTGTCGTTGCACCAAAAGATTGACCTATTAATGCCCGATACAACCACTAGACTTATAGAACACACAAGAGGTGATTGAGTCGTGTCACGAATCTTGAAGGGGAAGGCTAGCAGTTAGTCCAACAATTCACCCCTAAGTGTTACCCGAGGGGATTCGTACCTGCGACCAAGCTTTGATACCACTTGTTACAAGCTAGAGTTGTCGTTGCACCAAAAGATCAACCTGTTAATGACTGATACAACCACTAGACTTATAGGCACATAGGAGGATGCTAAGCCATGTCACAAATCCTAAAGGGGAAGGCTGGCGGTTAGTCCAACATACATATCTCTCTTGGCTCCTTGAGGGTGGGCTCTCACTGACTCTAGATTTAGATTGATCACCATATCAATAAAGAGGATTGAGTCTATAGACTTTGTACCATGGTGGAGATAGAAATTGAGACACATTTCCTTTTTAGATGCCCCATATACTATGAGATCAGAGGGAGATTCTATTGTTTTTTTAGAGAGTGTAGGTCCCTCTCGAACTTCTTCAAGCACACAGAGCAATGTTGCCTTGTGCTCTATCTTCATGAATCCATACAGCCTTCACGACCACACTTTGCAACTATCTTCCCCATAGGCCAAACCCAGGTACAACTTATCAAGACCTTCTCACCATTATCTCATACCCAAGTTACAAAGCAACCCTATAGTTTCCCTGATACTAACCACTCCAAATCAATGAAACCTCGTAGTGTTCCTCTTCGGCAGTGACACTCCTCCCGCAACACTCATCATCATAATAGAGCCCCTGGTTGGCCCTGTCCATCTCATTCATTGTTTTCCTTCCCTCCTAGGAAGGATCCCTAAACCCTAATCCTATCTAGGGTGGCTCTTTCCCTCTTCTTCATCTTCTATTTTAGGTTTGTGCTTGCTCTTTTTTCAACACCATTTGGTGTTTTGTTTGGTGCTATCTTCTTGGTTGTAAGCTCCCAATCTCATAGACATGTGTTGTGGTTTCTTGTTGGACATTAATATTATCTTAGCTTATCTTAATGTGATATCATGGTCAAACGTACTTGGTATTACTATAGGCAATACATACTACACAACCATTCACAAATAACCACGTTAAAATATGTATTAACATATATTATCATTCATATTTAGAAATTGTTAATTATGCCTCCAATTAATGTAACTCAACACAAATTACCTTTATCCAATTGTGTCAATCATGTGCTTTTAGGCCTGAGAACTCTGATCCATCTCTTGCGAATAAATTTTTTAATGTTGCACCAAAGCCATAAGGAAATCTTATGGCTTTCATTGTATTGATGATTAACTTCTCCTTTGATGTAGGAGTCCATGGAGCATGAACATATGGGTTGTCTCCATGCAACCACATGTTCGGCATGATATTGGCAATTTGGAGGTCCCTTGGTCACTTTATTTGGGTTTCAAAATTTGTTCCATTAAGATGTTTCCACAAGAACTCAACCACATTTTTCCCAATGTGCATAGTATCAAGTAGGTGTGATATTGGTAAGTTCTCATAATATTCCAATTTGTAAAAAATAAAGAGCCTTTTCATTCCTAGTGGAAATAATGTCCCTTCTTTTCTGTCATACAAGGACTTCCACCTAGCAGGGTTCATCCTTCTTAGCTTCCTCACTTCCACTTCCTTTCCATTGAAATAATTGTTTTCATGCACTCAGTAGTGATGATTTTGTCGTAAAAATTGTCTATACTCATAATATACAATTTTGTCAATATCTTTTCAGTGTCTATACAACATTTTTGGCCCACATGATGGACAACTATGTTTCCCCTTTGTTTGCAGCTCTAAAATAAGAATGGGTGTCGTATTTAGAAAATGCTACAATGAACACGAAAATTTAAAAATGCACACAATAATTACAGGTGTAATTTATAATATATTACCACAACAAATAGAGATCCCCGGGGCATCATGAATTGTCCAAATAAGAATTGCATGAAATAAAAAGCTTCTATCATTGATGGGTATTGACACATCATACATATTTACACCATCCCATAATTATTGAAGCTCATCAATGAGGGGCTCCATGTATACATCCATATCATTCACTTGATATTTCGCTAGGTAGACAAAATGTTTATTAGCAGGTGCCCCTTAATATATTATTGTGGGATGGATGGCCCACCCATTTAATAGTAGGGATATGGATAGGATAGGCCCACTAAAATCTAGGGTGGGGGAATCGAGGCCTATTATTAGATTATTCCCTTATAATAGTAGGGGAGTCCCATCCCCAACCCGTCAATAGGGGCCTTTAGAATAGTAGGGCCCGGGGGCCATTACATATATATATATATATATATATATATATATATATATATATATATATATAATCTTCAAGAAAGAATTGAATTCATGTTTTCTAGTACCTGATATAATAAGAGTTAACATTGCATGTTCCTTCATTGTCATCAAAGGGGGTAGATTATTGTTAATAATTAAAACTAGCCAAATAGAATATGTTGTTCTAAGATCTCCAAAAGGATTGACACCTACCATTTCTAGAGAAATTCTCGCATTCCTTGGCTCACTTCTTAATTATGGACATCTTTCCTCGATCTCTCTCTAGTATTTGTTATCTGTAGCCATACACATGACACCATCATGGATCCTCCCTTGTGCATGATAATCCATATATTTTGAAAACTCCTTACATTTGAACATCCTCTCAAACCTTCACTTTAGTGGAATGTGTCTTAGTACTTTATAAGGAACATTTTTCGTTACTTGATCTTGACGATACCTACTTGTATGACATATTAGGCATTGTTGCAAACACCCACTTTCAAATGCTGACCCAATGGACAAGGCCTATACCTTTCTTTGTGACCACCTAGAGCTCTCTTAGATTCTCATTAACAGGGCATGAATAGCATACCATTCCACACTTTTCATCAAATTCCACAACACATCAAACAAGTTACGGGTCCTAAGGGCCCATAGAAAACTCTCCATGTTGCCTTCAAAAATATAACTTGATGAAGATCTCACTAAAGCACAAGTTACTAAACTCAAACATGCCTGAACACTAGTTGCAGCAACCCACCTTGAAGGTAAATGGGCAGTTATCAGTAACCTTAGGGTAGTTATCAAAAACAATCCTCCTCCTGGTTGGGTTTCTAGGTCAACCCCCAAGACTAAGTGACAATGGAAAGATCAAGGAAGGAAGGAGTGTAGAGACTCCTTGATTGTCCATTTTTGGAATGGTAATGGTACTCTCTGGTCTCTTCTTGATATTTTTATGGATATCATTGATACTGCGGTTATTATTCTCGTTATAGAGACTCACTAGAGTTCTACTCTTCCTCTTCCTAGGATTCCTTGATTTCACTAACTATCTACTTATTGTGATGAGGCTAGGTCTTCAAGAGGTATCAGGGGATCTAGTGGGTTTGTTTGTCTCATTTGTGACCACCTTGTCAACAGAACAACCGTTATGCATTCCGAAAACCTTGCCAGGTTCATGTGGGTCCATGTTAGAGACATGTTGGTTAGAGATCCATTCATTGCAGTTTGTTTTTTTCCCTCCGACTACTACTCCTTATGCAGTCCATGGTTCCAATGGGGACCCTTATGGTGATCTCCATGATTGGATTGGCAGGTTCTTTTCCCTAGGAAATTAAATCATTTTAGGGGACTTCAACACTCACACTAAGGATCTTCAAGCCCCTTTTCATGATCTGTGGACAGACTCCATCTACACTTTCAAGTTTGACAGGGATGATCTTAATCTACAACATTCATCTAAGGACATTGAGGGCCCTTTGACATAGTATGATTAACATCTTCAGCTCTATGAATATTCTTCTTTTGTGGTTCTTAATGGGTTCTCTTGCTTCCCTAATTCTGGTCATTTCACATGTTGGCTCCATTGTGGTGGGGTAGTGTTGTTGACTACGTCCTTATCTATACCTCCTTCATCCCCTTCATTAGTCACTTCTTTGTTTACCACTTTTCGTTGGTAGACCACTCCCTCCTTTGTCTCACCCTCTGTGCCCCTCCCCTCAACCCCCTTTCCTCTCCCACCATACACCTCCGCCCCCTCTACCCTTCGGCTCTACCCTCGCCCACTCGTGCCACCTTCTCCTTCACCGATGTCAATCCTGACCTCTTCCTCACCCACCTTTGTTGCCTCCTCCCGACTACTTCCCTCACCAACCTACCTTGTGCCTCTAGCATGTTGGACCTTATCTCCACAATGATTCATGAGTTAGCCACCCTCTCCTTCCCTCACTCCTTTGTCACTATCATTGCTCGTCCCTCCCACCCCAATTCCTATCTTCAAGAATTAATGGTTTGATGATGATTGCAAGTCCTTCTACTACCTTCCTTGTTCCACTCACACTACTTTGGATCCCTCATTTCCCTTGGTCAAGCTCTCTTATCGTAGCCTTCTTCACTAGAAGAAGCATCTCTTATACCTTGAGCAGTGCATGTCTCTCAACTCCTCCCTTTGGGTCTCCCTGAAACACTTTGGTGCATGCTCTTTCCTTGCTCCCTCACTCTTCCATGGACCTAGAATTTGGCTCCCTCCTTTCCCATATCATCACCATTTACGACATCCCTAACCAGCCCCTCTTTGTGTCAACACCCCGCCCCCCTTCATTGCCATATCTTTACTATCTCTAAGGCCATTAGAACCATGAGTTGTAGTAAGGTTGCTGATGAGGAAGGTTTTCAAGAAAAGCTCTTCAAGATGGGGATCTCGATCCTTGGATCATCTCTTTTTGTTCTTTTCAACAGAGTGGTTTGCATTAGTTTTCTGCCTTCTTGGTCTCACCATATTATCCACCTAATCCATAAAGTTAGTCTGACGTCTAATTTTTGGGCAACTACAAGACTATTATGATCGGGCATACCTTTATCAAACTCTATGCCACAGTACTACATATCTCTCTCATGAGATATCTGGATAGTTTGGTGTGTAGAGCTAGAAGTCAAGTAGGTTTCAAAGCATATTTTCATACTACCAACCATATTCTCACCCTTAGGACCATTATTGAGGAGGCTCGGCACCACTCAGCAAAAGTTTATTATTTATTTGTTGACTTTTAGAAAGCTTTTGATTTGGTCCATCAAGTGACGTTATTTCAGTGACTCAAAGATATTGGGGTTTCCAAGATTCTTCTCATTGTCATCATGAGACTTTACAAGAGTGTTGTTGGAGTTTTAAGACTCTACAGGGCGTATCTTACTTCATTCAGAGTTCTATTAGTGTTAAGTAGGGCTGCCCCCTTTCCCCTACACTTTTCAACATCTACATTGATGAGCTTGAGACTTTTTTGATGGGTGTTTCACATCCTAAGGTTGGATGCTACCTTCACGAGGTTTAGGTTTTCACCCTTCTCTTTGCAGATGACATGGTGCTTCTATACTCCTCATCTGATGGGTTACAATGTCTTTTGGATGGTTTGGCCTCCTTTTGTGATTGTCGACAGTTGGTGGTCAACCTGGGTAAGACTCGAGATATGGTTTTCAATAGCTTGAAAACCTCAAATCGTTGATTCATTTTCAGTGGGAACCGAGATCGAGAGGAGCTCCAGCTACAACTATTTGGGCATTTTGTTTTCAGGACCACATTTTAGTTTGAGACCAGCCATGATGGCATGGGTAAATAAGGGGTTGGATTCACTGGACTTTCTTGAGCGACAGTGCTTCAGACACCATTTCCAGGATACTACATCTAAGATGTCTATCTTAGACTCCCAGGTTAGACCTATTGTCCTTTATGGTTCCACCATTTGGAGCCCTCCCTCTTGACCATCGACTGGTCTTCGGTGGAGAGAATTCAAACTCTCCTTTTGCGACACCTCATCCATTGTCAGTCGACTACTCCTACTAGTATTATCTTAGCTAAGTTCGATGCTCATCCCTTCAGACTCTACACAATATTTGATCTAGTTTGGTTACTTCATAGACTCAAGGGTTTTTTAGACTCTGTTGATTGCAAATATTGTTATTCTTACCTCGCTTACTGTTCTTCAGCTTTGATTGTTGCCTCGGATCTGACTAGTCGAGATCGTTGTTGGTATGCTCAAGTTTCTAGGCTCCTCAACATTGTTGGTATTGATATTGATCACCTTCCCCCTTTTCAGTATTTGTTGGATGCTCCCGATCATCTCCTTGCCTCTTAGTTAGAGTTGAACAAGATTACCAGGATGGACATCTATAGGAGGTATATCCAAGTGACTTGGGTCGACCCTCTGTCCTTGAATGGCTTTCTATGCAGAGCATTTTATTGACATCTAGGACAATATCATTGTTCACCGATGGCCCCATTCCCTACACATCTAGTTGGTTTCTTTCAGAGCAAGTTCTCACCAACTCCATGTTTAGACAAATCATCAGACTAGCAGAGTTGAGAGGATTTGTCAGTGTTGTGACATGGATGCGATCGAGAACAAGATACACTTTATATTCTATTGTCCCATATAGTATGAGATTAGAGGGAGGTTCCATTGCTTATTCATAGAGTGCAAGTCCTTGTCCTCCTTTTTCAAGCATGATGACCAGTAGTGCCTTTCTCTTTTTCTATAGGAGGTTCTCCGTCTTCAAGATTTCACCCTTCGAGAGTTGTGTGCCACTAGGTTTGCATCTATCCATCCGCTTATCACTTCCTTCATCACCCTGGTTACCTCTCCTAGGGGAACCAAGTGGCCTCGGTGCCCATCCACCTATACTCACACCAAATTGAGGAGATCATGTAGAGGCCACTTGCACCGTAAACATCAACATACCTCATCTACCCAATGTTGGGCTCAGATTTCTCTACACACTGCTAGCTATCCTTCTATTTTGAGCTACTTTTCCATGGTTACGAACCACTAGTTTTGTGGTTTTGTAACCTCCTTTTTGTTGTTATTCCTCTTTCTTTTCTTCCTGTTATGCTTGGTTCCATTTTGTTTTGTTGTTCTGGCCCTTGTTTGTATTCTCAATCCCTTAGACCTTACTGAGGAAAATTACCTTATTGATCTAACAAAGGCTAATATTTTTTATGCTTAGGTTGGCTGACAAATGAGCATAGCTTAAAGATGAATGTTAGAAAGGTTAGCACTAATGGTTTTTGAATGTCCCAAGGACATGATATTGAAAAGGTTGTATGCACAGGAAGAATAGGTAATTCACTACTTTATAATTAGAAAATAGAGTTTGAAATGTTATAGATTACGGAGGCTTTTGATCCAAGAAAGTAAAAGTTCTAGGATATTTTGTGGGATAAATAAAGAAAAGGTATGGATGTTCAATAAGGTAAGAAACCTATTCCTCAAGGACTAATTACCCTTAAGATTGAATTTTAACAATAAGGATTAATGGCCCAAATGATAGAACTTTGGAATATATGAAGTAGTTAAGGACTGATTGCATTATAATTGAATGGTAATGTTTGTTGATATGGTTACTAATAATTGAAGCAATCTGTGTAACCTAATGAAGAATGGTAAACTTGATATAGCTGAGGAATTCTTTCATATAAAGAACTACAAATCCCATCAAAATTATATCCCATTCAAATTTTAAAATATAAAAGAGGTCTTGTAGGAAGACAGTTAGCAATTTACCAAACTAGTGGAAGATTGACTTCTATTTCTAAAAAAAATAATTTCAGCTTTATAACAACCTTGCAAAAACTGACACTGGTCAACAAGAGAATATATTTTTACCATTTTAAAATTATTTCTTAGTTTTTGGGTTCAAGTTGTAAACATAATTTTAAACTGTAAACAAAATTTTACCTACTCACACAATTTGTCGTTTTATGGAACACTAATACATTCTCCTCTTTCTATGTCATAAAGTAGATATCCAACTCAGTGGATCAAAGAAAAAACACTGCACGTAGGAAAGAAAAATTTACATTAATTATGGCTCTAGAAGGTTTTAAAAAAGAAAGATATAAGGCTATACAGAATAAGCATCATAGCACCGCCTCTATATTTTACTTTTCTATTTTTCAATTCACAAGAATATACACAAACTCCATAAAAGTAAGTATAAAGCAATCAAAAAATTAGAAGATGCTAAAATGTTGTCAATGTATTTCTTGAAGTTAGCATGTAGATAAATAAGACAAACATATATATGATCTCTTGTTAGCTCCCTACATAGCTTGACACAACATGCATATTTTTCCTTTCTTCTAGAGCTCCTTACCAAAATCTAAATTGCTATTAGTTGGCTCTCTGTGCTCCTTATCAAACTCTAAATTGTGTGGGGTACCATTAGCAGAAACTATTCCTTTGTATCTCATTGGATGAGTCATAGTTTGAAAGAGGATAAGTTGGTAGTACATTAAATGATATTGGTTAACCTCAATCTAAGAAGAATTAATAAACTAAGAAACCCTAAACATTTCTAAACTCCACAAAACTTGTTGGAAAATGAATATGCAATGAGGTATAACTTATAGACATACCAAGATTAGTCATGGCAGCTACATGACATGAGCAACAAGAAAAGTTTCCAGACACAACTATTGAATAAGACTTCTTGTAAGGCACACAATATGTAATGTTCCCCATCTTTTAGACCCTCAATGGAGTTCTTAGCTTTTCATTTTCCAAAGGCTAAGTGGAGAAATAAGGAGAAATAAATTAAATTAAAGTCAATAAATAAATAAATTTAAAGGTGACTTTATATTTAATTAATTTAATTTTCTAGAAGCACAACTAATTATTGTATTGGAAAGGGGAAAGCTTCTAGAGAGTGCATTTTCTAGAAGCACAACTAAGTATTGTATTGGAAAGAGGGAAGCTTCTAGAGAGTGAAATTAAATAATATTTTATTTCCTTCTAGAAGGGTGAAGGAAAAGAATAAATAGAGGCAAGGGCTTCATTATTAGGCATCTAATTATTGTCAATTGTATTTGATATAAACTTGAGAGAAGAAACTAAGGGTTTCTGATTTCAGTTAGCCATTGGAGAGCATCAATTCTTCAGTGTTGCAACCATTTGAGGTGGTGAAATATCCACTAAATTTGGCATTCAAGAGAGCTTCATTCTGGAGTTCTATTTGTGCTTAAATTAGAGAATACATTTATTGTTGGTTGCTACAATGTCATGAACAGTGTCATGAATAGTACACACACTATAGTATTTGGCTTTATTATGATTGTAATTGCATCTCCTTATTGGGCAATTTGTATATCAAGTTCTACAATCAATTTACATCATTTAAATTGGTCATTTGGCATTATAATTTTAGTGGTTGTCATAAGTAGGCTATAGATACACATTTTATATTAGATTTATAATGTCATTTCTACTCTATTTTTTGGGGGGATTGCACAACCAAGAGCCTTGGAATATTATATTAAGCATTGAATTAGAAAATATCTCACTAAAAGAGTAATAAGTTGCAGGTCTATATATTTGATGTAATGTGCATATTTATATCTTCCATGATTGACATAATAGCATGCATGCCAAGTGTTTGACAAAATACCAATTGGCTATAAGTGTACATTTTTCATTTAGAATTCATCTATATGAATTTGACAAGCCAAAAGAGAATTGCATATGCATTTAGTTCTTTTCTTAGATATAGTAGTAATCAATTACAGGCTTTTAGATTCCCTTTGATATCATTTCAAGCAAGCATAATCACTCTGAAACTCAAAAACAGCAAGCATAGAGATCATATTGGAAGTGTTCTACAATTTTCCTTGACCAACAAATCAACAAGTTGAGGTTTGAATTGACAAGGGATATTACAGTGATATCAGAGCTTGCTTACAAAGTGTTTGGCAAAGTGTCGAACAACTAAATTAGAGAAGAATTTGGTGTTTGACGAAGTTATAACCGGTTGGGGTTATTACATTAATATCAGAGCTTTCTTGCAAAGTGTTACATTATTATCAAAGCTTGCTTGCAAATTATTTGAAAAAATGTCAAACAATTGAATTAGAGAAGAATTTGATGTTTGACAAAGTTATAATCTAGTTGGGGTTATTATAGTGGTATCAGAGCTTATTTGCAAATTGTTTGATGAAATGTCAAACAATTGAATTAGTAAAGAATTTGATATTTTTTGAAGTTATAACCAGTTGGGGTTATTACAGTGGTATCAGAGCTTGTTTGCAAACTGTTTGATGAAATGTCAAACAATTGAATTAGTAAAGAATTTGGTATTTGTTGAAGTTATAACCGGTTGGGGTTATTATACAATAAGATTCTACATAGAACTTCTCAATATGATTCCTAATGTGATGTACATGGTAAAATCTAGGAAATCTTGTACTCCTTCAATTTAGGGATCCTCCAATTTCTAATTTTTGATATGTTAATATGCTATTCCAAAGCTCCAATTTTGGCACATGCAAGGAAGACATTGATAACAATGCCAAGTCTTTCTTACACATTTTCAAAATATTTTATTTTATCTATGTCTTGTAGCCGTGGTATTTCATGTGACCATATTTGTTTGAGGCATTGAGATGAACAATCAAGGAATTAACACCATCAACAAAATTGCATCTCACTTGGGTTCTTTTTCATATTAGGGACATAGTGTCATCTTTATAGACAAGATAATCATAATAGTTTTTTCCTAAAATTGTATCTATGCAAGAATTTGAAATCAACATTATCAAGGATGCTAAACCATATGTCATATAACTATCATAATGACAAAGACCATATAAAAAAATAGTGAACTACTGAAAATATGGTTGGGGTTTTATAGAAACTCACCCTAGCGGAGTTTCTTATGGCTTGAGTGACCTTATTAGAATTAGAGCTTGGTTGTGATTCACTCATCCCATTTCTAGAAAAAATAAATGGAATTATACACCATTACAAGTCTTTTTAAAAATTATAAGCCTATGGTTTTTCTGTTGCCATGTTGAAGAGAAATATTGTACCAATGAAGAGAATGGTGAATGGAAAGGCAAGTGTTGGAGATTGGTCATAGTTTGTCAATGAGGCAAAGGCTACTAGAGAGATTTACTTGTTCTGCTAGGAATGGCTTTTAAAGTGTTTCTAAAGCTTCTAATTAATAACAATCTTTAGAAAAAAACAATTTCCCCTTTTGATGATTCATAATATCCATAATTTTCTTCTGATGGTGGTTCCTATCAATTTATTTTGTTTAATCTGACTTCTGATACATGTGTTTTAATTATGTAAATTCTTTTCTGTTAATAGGAGGCTATCAAAATGTAGAGAATTTTATCAAATCGGCAACCATAATGCTCCCTACTCTACATATATAGTACTTCTCATAGCGTGATCACAATAAGATCTGTGGAAGTGCTAATAGAAAAGAAAAAGAAAGCAAGGAACAACCTAGAAGGTTTCAAACTATCACCCATGTGAGTAACTTTAGGAATATTTCAGACCCATACAACTCCCAACTAAGTAGCTTCTTGGAGGATTGTCAATCACAAAGTCAAATATCACAAATCTATCATATGTTTTTGATAAGATAAACAGGCTTTGAAGGGAACCTAAAACCCTTTACAAATCAAGATTTTTCAATGAAGCCCAAACCAAACAAACTACAGTCCTAAGGAAGAACGGGTCACAAAACAAAAGTGACCAGAGTGGCATCACAAATAAAACAGTACACATCAGCCACACAACTAGGTTTTGAAGGGTGCCTGAAACCCTATACGAGTCCATAGAGGAGAAACAAGTCACCAAACAAAAGGTGACCATTGTGGCAAAACAAAAAACAAGACAATAACAACCACAACAATAGGATTTTAATGGGCTCCTAAAACCCCAAAATGAAACACATTGTGAAGAAAAAAAGGCCAAAAGAGCCAGGGAACAATTGGCCAAAAGCCAGGTGAGTCAGACTTTCCCTTTTGAGCCCTTCAAGTTAGATCTTAGTGCCATGTCAAAAGAGGGAATGGGTAGCTTTCCCTTTTTTCCTTTTACTATAGTCCATCCATCCTCCACCAAACTAGTAGCCTTCTACCACTGAAAATCAGCACCATCACAACTAGAACCTAAAACCTCAGAGGCCAGGGAAAAGGACGAAGAAGCAGAAGTGACAGCAAAAACCTGAGATAGAACAGTGGCACCCAGCAAAGGTATCACAGGAGGAACTGCCTTGGAAACACCAGAAGAAAGACTAGCAGCCACAATAGAGGGAGCCAAAAGTGGATCCATCGACAAGAATTCATGAGAGGGCAGATCAACAGAGATAGGAGCAAAGTCTAGAGACGGACCTGCTGTCACCACTGAAGGAGCCAGAGGAGGGGACAAAAGTGAAATAGAAGTAGAATCCACCCTAGAAGTAGGGATAGCAGCAAGAAAACCAGGAGCAAGAACAAAAGCCAGAGACTGGCCAGCAGTCACCACGGAAGGGGAAGAAGGAGGAACCATCTTCAAGATACCAGGAGAAGAAGGAATCTGAGAAGATTTCATAGCAGCCTTCACATACGTGTAGTGGTCATCTGAGACCCCCTTCCACCAAGAAGGGGACAATTTCTGTCTAGATTTACCTGAAGAGCATCTGGAAGCCAGGTGATCAGTCAAGTGGCAATTCCTGCAGCAAAAGGGGATACCCTCATAGTCTAGAAGAATATTCTAAGAACCAAGAGGAGATTCCACCGAAATCATATCTGAGAGACCCATAGAAATGTCGATCTCAACAAGAATGCGAGAAAATGTCGATCGATACAAGCCGTCATTATCTATATCAAATTTCACAAAGTCTCCAAGTACATTCCCCACCTCCACCCAGAAAGGTTCCAGCCAAAGAGGAAGGGGAATGTTCAGCAGCCTTACCCAAAGAGGGGTCTTATTAAAAGTTTCAGTTGAAGGGTTGAAATCCTCGTGCCAAATTTTTGCCAACAGGGGAAACTTCCCATCCCAAGAGAAATTATTGCTGAGAATGGCATTTCTATCATATGTTATTGTTCTTGTAACTCTAATTTTTTAAGGTTAGAAGGAGACAAACTCTAATAGGACAAACTACTTAGTGAAGCTAAAATTCACAGAAAGTGAAGATTGCTGATCATTTGTAATAAATGGGCTGAAGTGGCATTGTGCCTTGTGCTTATTTGATAGCCAAAGAAGAAGACATTACTAAAAGAAGTACTACATAATGTATAGACATTTCTTTGACTTAATTTATTATTTAGTTCTTGGATATATTATTGAACCTTTTATTAAGTTTTTGAAAGTGTATTTTTTAACATGTTAACCCATGAACCATTATTATAAAAGAAATAGAAAAATATGATAATTTCAGAGGTGTAGATATTTTGTTTTAGATAAGTTTATTTTGGAAAAATCTCAGCTAGTTTTGAAACTCTGATTTCATGTTTGATGACTTGATTATATCTAGTATGCAATTTATTTTTTAATTGATACTCTATTACTATTTAATTTGATTATGAAATGATTTGTCTTGGTTTCAACTCATAATATGTAAATGCATACTAATGAGATCTCAAATCTGCAAATTCCAATAAGTACACAAGGATAGGATTATGTATTAATATTTTTATAGATCCTGATTCCTAATTAGCATACTCTTTTAATTTATAAAATAAGATGCTCTTTCATTCCTATCAAAGATCAAGCCATTGGTCTCGTAAATGGAAAAAAAGAGAATATAAAAAATATGAGCTGGATTGTTGCCACTTTTAATGAAAGATCTTTTCTCCTAGCCAAAAGCATAGTCTTTTTTCCATTCCTACTACATAGTATGAAAAATTGATATATGCTAATAAGTAAAAAAGGTCTAAGATGTGGAGAATAGATTGAAAATTGATATATCCTAATTAAGGAGTCACGATCCTGGCTGTGACTTTATATTTTTGTTCACAATTTGGAAATTAGTACTCAAAGTTGTTATGATTTATCCCCCTATGCATGCCCTTCATTCTATACAAGTTAAGTCATATTATTGTAGAAGTCACTTGTTATCATTTATATTTCCAAAACCTCATCTAATTTATAATATACAACTTTCTAAATCTAGGGGTTTAAAAATTATTTATTTTTTGTGCTTGACTCAACTCAAAAAGACCGCAGTTTTGCCTCCATTTAACAAGATATTCACATACATCAAATATTAACTCATTATGGATTTTCTCATATGCCTTTAGCAAGTCTTTTGTTAAAACTAGAAATTTCAGTGGCTTTGATTATCACTTGTTATATTTTATGTTTAAATTATTTTTTATCACTATTGGGCACTAGTCATTGGGATGGAACTTTGAACCAACTACAAAGTCGTACCTAATCAATTTATACTTTTCACTATTTCTTTAAATCAAGCCAGCTGCACACAAAACTTATTTCATTATATACCTCTTTCATATTAAGTATTACATCCCTTATTCATATTTCTTCTATTATCTCATATCTATAAAATATCTTATCTTCTATTTTGTTTTCTGGGATATCTTATCTCTCACTACACTAGTATATATCTGAACTGACATGACCATACATATTATTTCTAATCTATTTATGTGAAGCTCGTTATTTGAACTGACATGACCATACATATTATTTCTAATCTATTTATGTGAAGCTCATTATTTTTTTGAGGAGACAAATCATTAAATATTTAAATATGTATTTTTAATTTTTCTAATATTTTTATGAAGCAAGTTTTTTTTTCCCTTATCCACTTCTAAGAACCACTATTACAACTTATTATATGTCATACATGAAAAAGAGCAAATTCTTGAAGGTATTGAAAGAAGGCAAGACCACCATTGACAAAAAGACATTGTGTATGGTTACACCACAATGACTATATTAAAACTTGACTATTACTCAAATCGCTTTTTGTTTATGTGTCTAACAGTTCTAACTTTACTGCACATTTATGTCGCCTTCTCTTTATTTTTATCCTCGTATTTCATTGTTTATTGCAGGTGAACTATACAGGGTCACTTAGTGTGTTTAAGGTACAATCTCAACAACACATTTCTTAGTTTTCAAGTTATGTGCGCCCGGTAAAATAGATTCTGTCTGTTTAATGCAACATTGAAAATTAATTTCTTTGTACACAGTTTATTATTACCTAGGTGTTGTCTTACTAAAGATTACGGACAGATGAAGTTTCAATTTTTGACCATGTGTAACTTCTTGATACTCATGTGCTTCTCTGAGACATTACTTAAATAATGTTTATTTTGGTATTTCTTTGATGAAATGAAAATTTCCAGTCAGTCTGTTTATCTCTAAGAAAGTACAATGTATCAATTCGAAAGAGGTCAGAATGCTGGGTTAGTGTGTAGGAGGATAAGAAGAGGAAGTACAGGGCTTTAGTTGAGAAGAAATTTCATTAATTTTTCTGTTTGTTGTGTAAAGTATGGCCTCTGGGATTCAGTCTTCAGCAGTTCCTGTGTCAGCTAGTATTATTTATCCAAATAGTAGATATAATAACTATTGATTTAGGCTGCAAAGATATTGTGTCTCTACATCTGCAAGAAGCTTCCATTCAGTTGATTCATTATCATCATTGACTTTGTGTTTGCTGACAAGGTCAATTGCTGGTGCATTGCTTCTTCTCAACCACAATGAAATAGAAGCACAGAGACAAGTAGAGTCATATCTGGTTTATGTCTTGAGATTCATATTGTGAATGGACATCTTTGTTTATGCAGGAAGAGCATGGAAGAATGTAGAAGGATTCTATTTGGACAACTTAAGATGGCCTTATTCCAATGTTGCAGTATATTTCCAGAGACCCCCAATAAGTAAGCATTCTATAAAATCAACTTTGGCATCACTTGCTTCTACCAGTAGACAGGATCAATTCTTGGATTTGCATCCTGAAGTTTTGATTCTTAGGGGGATGGACAAAATATGATTGCCCCCTCAAAGAAATAGAATGCAAATAATGTGTCGTTTCCACTGGAGGATTCTCTCCACCTGTCAATAATAATGCAGCCAAAGTCAAGGTGATTGGTGTTGGTGGGGGTGGCTCTAATGCTGTGAATAGGATGATTGAGAGTGAACTGAAGGATGTGGAGTTTTGGATTATCAATAATGATGTACAGGCCTTGAGAATGTCACCCGTGTGTTTTGATAATCGTTTGCAGATTAGAAAAGAACTGACAAGAGGTCTTGGCGCAGGGGGAAACACTGAGGTTGTAATGAATGCTGCCAAAGAGAGTCAGAGTGTAGCTGACGGAGTTGTTTTCGAGGCAGATATGGTCTTCCTGATAGTAAGCTTGGAACTTCTAACTTACCTTTATAGTACTTGTGATTATCATCATTGGAAAGACTTAGAGTGAAATAAATTTTCTTTTGGAATCAAAAGAATGGATGTGGCCAATGAATTTATAATTTGGGGGAATAATAATCTTATTATTTTAGGTATTGCATTAGATCCTAGTTCAAGACTTATTTAGATTTTAGCATTCATTTTTAAAAAAAATTCATCAATGTTTACTTAGGTAACTTTCTTCAAGCTCTTAGCTTTATGCTCTTAATTTTAAATTTAAATGTTTTATTGCAAGTAATTTTCTTTATTTCAAATGTTTTAAAAAATAAAATAGATTGAGAAGACAAATGAAATAATATCTTCTATTTTATAGCATATGTTAGCTTATGGATTGAAGTTGCATCACTTTAGAAATTAACGATATTATAAGACTAACTACACAAGCTGAAAGACACAAAACACAATGACCAGTTGCAGTATCAAATGAGTCCAATCCTTTTCAATATCAAGGGGAATACGACAACATTATTTTCTCGCTCATCATTGTTTAAATCAGAGATGGTGTATATAGAACATGATATATGGCTTATAAAAAAATCCCATTCAACCACTGCTTCGATGATCAGTATCATATAGTTTTAACTTATAGCCTATAGGTCATATTTGTAGTTTCCTTGACCTCAACTGTACATTGGGATACATCATATACAACTCCTCCTCATAAGTAAATAAATGACCAACTTTTTTACATTTTAGATATTAGAACCCATTATTTTGGTGTGGCTTGAACAACATTTGTCCAAGTTTATAGTGATGCTATGAATTAGATAAAATGTTTTATGAATGGATTGAACCCTGATTATGAAGAGTTAAATGAATTGTGATATTCATATTATAATTTCTTTCTCTTCAACCTATGATATTTTTGCATCAAGACTTTCCTTTGCTTGACAGGACCATTTTGGACCTTGCCTCACCAAAGAATAATTGTCGATGTGAATAAGGTTTATATAACAAGTATATGCATAACAAGATGCTCTTATTTGAATATGCATAACTTAGATTTGACTATATTGCATTATTTTAATCAACACTTAATCTTGACTCTGTCATAGCGAGTCTTCACCGAGTTCACATAGGACTGTAATTCTTATTGACATTGGCTAAATAAAGAATATGAAACCTCAAACTTATATAAGAATAGAATCACATTAACTCTTTATTAACATTAGTTTTTATTACTTTCACTTGATAAAGATAAGGACTGGAAATATTCTATATTAGTTAGACTGGAGCAAAATACTCTGCACCATGTAAGTATTTGCCAAAAAGATAAGCCTCCCAATTTGCAAATTGAATTATGAGTGAAGCCCAAAAAATATGATGTTTATAGCTTTGGATGGTGCTTCTAGAATTTTTTTTTGGGAGAAGGAATTTTGACCCCTCTTCTTTTTATCTTGGCCTCTGCTATTTCCCTGTTTGGGCAATGCTAAGGGCCCTAGGCAACAAGTACCTAGAACGGTCGACCAATGCTTGAGAAAAATACTGATAGAGAAGCTATTATCATAATGACTAAGGTTGCATTTTGGTGCATTTTGGAAAATCTTGAGAAAAGACCATGGATGAGTGTTGCATTGAAGATTTTGGAGTTGGAAAAGCACCTTGGAATAATATGGGTATGACCCTAAGGAGAGAGACCAGGAGGACTCTTTGGTTGGAAATGAGACGGAAGATTCCTTGGTTGGAGAGAGATCATAAGGACTCCTAATCAAATAAGAAAACTTAAAAAACATTACATATTGATAATTGGAGCTCTTATGTTTAGGTCATAGCCAGTACCAAAAAATAAAAGGTAAAAAAAGAAGAACACTATTCAGACAAAAGAAGAGAATAACATGTGCAAATCTCTAATTACTTCATAAATTTTGAGTCAAAAAACTATGGATTGAACAATATAATTAAACCAAAAAATGTAATTATTTACTCTGAAAATTTGACCTCGGTATTTCTTATAGAGTGTTATAAAGTATGCTAAGGGAAATCAAAGGTTCTTCACAAAGAAGTTGCCATGCTAGCCGCCACTATGGAAGGTGGTGCTAGTTGGGCAATCAAGCATTTGGGTGCCCCATCATTCTAGGGAATTTGAATCAAGCCCAACAAATGCTTGTAGAGATGTTGTATGCTTGTAGATATAAAATGTCTTTCTCTAAATAGTTGACATCATTTGGAAAATCACAACGACAAGATAAATTTTATGGTCACTAATGCAATTATGGCAACCAAACACCAAGGGTAGTTGTACAAGTAATTACTCTAGCATAGCTAACTCCTAGGTCACTAAAAATGTCTCTCAGACATTCGACACCTTCCAGCTATCACCAACGGTTTGTGGGCCATAGTAGTACTAGCCATTAGTCACCCATTACTAATATCATTCTATACAAAGTACACTCTACATACTACTTTGACGGATCAGTCATACCGCTTTATTTGTGCAAACTTAAGCAGGGTATTTAGTTTCAAGTAATTAGAAAAGTTGCACTTGATATGCTTATTTAAAGGCTGGTGACTATAAATCTTTTTCTAAAAAACAAGAAGATATTCTAAATCAAATTTCAAGTAATTAGAAAAGGTGCACTTGATATGCTTGTTTAAAGAATGTGACTATAAATCTTTTTTCAAAAAACAAGAAGATATTCTAAATCAAATTTTTATTTGTGTAGAGATTAACTAGAAAAAAATCTTTTGAAATCATTCATGTCATTATTATGAACAGATTTTCAATGAAGGCATTGCTTGTGTAATTATATCTATAATACAATCTTTTTAAAAGGTACCCATAAATCTCTATGTAATTATTATGAAGATATTAGCAATGAAGGCTTTGTTTGTGTGAAAACCCACATATATAAACTAGACTACAGTCATTTTTAAAGCTGATTTTCAGGTACCCATTGTGAAATATTCTATTTGGATAGCAATTATCATGCGTAGAAACTTGTTCACTCAACTATGTGTGAGAGAGTTTAATGAGGATACAGAACAGATTTAAAGAACTATGTGCAGACCTTAACAAATCATAGTTTTCAAAATACAAAAGGAAGAAAACACCTCCACATCCAATACTTCATTCAATCAAAGGAAAGAATCCGTCTAACAACTACCAAATATATTTAAAGGAAAAAAAGCTATCAATTCTCAGAGAAAGTTTAATGGCTATGATTCTGACCTATGCTCGGTATGGATGTTTATTCACCCTTTGCCAATCTAGGGTAACTATTCCCCGTCTTCCAGTGAATGCAGGTGTCCCACTGATTTCCAAATGTCAGTATCAAGGCAAAACTGTAGAATCCCAAACTGGTGATCAGTAGTGTGCGACCTGCAGACAGACGACCGTTGGTTCACAGAGAGTAGACTGTCTGACAATCTGAACTATTTTTTTTTTTCCCCACGATATCATGTGTTTCCCGCGGTGAATAGCTCTACTATTGTGGGTAACCTACCATAAAATGAATATAAGGGATTTCACCCAGATAATGAATTCAAAATTTGCACAACACCAACATTGCACATAGAAAAACACATGAGATCTACTACAGGTCAGTAAGAAAAATTATTACCTGTATGAAGTGCAGATCTAGATATCAGAACAATAAGAAAACCCAGCTTCTTCTAGAGAATCCAAACCTGAACATTTTTTCTCTTTCCCAGCATCCAGCCAAGTGCATCATTGCCAGGGCAAAATGAGCTTGGTCGCGTCTCTAAGACATCGATTGGTGCAACCTGCTGATTGTGATGGGTGGGCAGACAAAGGCATTTGATTTGTCTGATTTATCTCATTCACAATCCGTAGACTGACTAGGGGTGAAATTTCTCGTGCTACATAGAGGAAAGATCTAATTACCCCTGTGCCCCTCACTCAGCCTCGTCTGATTAACTCTGAATCCCCCATTCTGCCTCGTCTGATTACCCCTATTCCCCTCACTCTGCCTCTTCGTGAATCAGGCACAGAACCATGGAAGAATAGAATTAGGGCATAGAAAATAAAAATTGGGAGCCTCACACAAATAGCCAGATCAACGCCTTGCATGATGATCCTTCCTGCCACTCTGATGATAATTTCAGTAGATCAAGCCTTAGTTCTTGCCGTTGGAGAAGTAGCAGACGATGAGTTCCTGCGGTAGCACCACGAGTTTAGAGCCGTCGTGAACTAAGGATTATAATAATCAAAACTTTGTTAAACTCAAAGATTATAATAATGAAAACTTCGTTAAACTCAAAAAGTGCTTTTGTCTTTATTCGAGAACAATTAAAAATTAAAAAATTCAATTTAATTAAAATGTATTTAAGACCAAAAAAATTGTCGTAATTTATCATCGTAAATAGCTCTGCCACGTGGTAGTGAAACAACCCAAAACAACGTCGACTTTGATTGATTAGCGGATCTGGTCCACAAAATTACAGACGGACAAAATCTATTTTTTACGCAGTTTGAAAATCTCATTTGGCTCTCTCATTGCCCAGAAGGGAGAGAATTTTATAAAATCCATTTGATTAAGATTTTAGGTGTGAAAAATAGTAAAAGACAGTCAAATTTTCATTAAATCTTCTTGAACATGATACAACTAAAAACATTAAATACATTAGATAACGAAAAAAAGTTGACGGGTGATTTATTTTAATACCTTTCATTTTACGTTTACAAAAAAGTTGACTATCATTTTTTTTAAAGTTTAAAATATCTTTTTTTTTAATTCAAATATTTTATAAATTAGAAAACAATAAATATAAACTAGTAAGGTATAAAAAAGTCTTTATGAACTTGTAGCTTTAAATTAGTAATATTTAAAACATCTTAAATAAAATAAGCACATTTATAAATTGAGAGCTAATTAATATCAATATATAATAAATAAATATATTACACACTAATAATGTAAATGACTAAAATTAAGTTTTTAAAATTTATTATATTCTATTTCAGCAAGATTCTAAATTATTATAAATGTATAATAATCAAAATAGAAACATATATAAATAAAACCATAGAAACATTTTTTATAGAAACATATAGAATAAGATAGATTTATCATACACATATATTATACATATTATAAAATTAAATTATGTATATTATTAAGTAAAATCTTGAGTTGCCTTTAATAAATATTGACGGTTTAGTAATAAATTTCAATGTCATATTGACAGTTTTCTAGAAATTTAGCCTATCAACTCATACGGTCCAACAAATTTTTAGTTTGTCATATACGGTCCAGAAGTGCTAAAATGGCTAATATGGCCATCAAATTCCTTTCCTGAATAGGATCTGTTATCACAACTTGTTTATTCCAGATTAGATCTCATGTAATGAGTCAATCTTCATTGTTATCTACTGAGAGAGTCTCTCACATCTAAAGGAATGTAGAGTTTGCGTCTCTAGTTTTCCGGTAAAGCTTGTGCTATAGTAGAACATTTCCAAATATGAGTTAGAAGGATAACTTATGTAGAGTAATTGTTATTAAAAGGGTTCTCACTGCCTTGGATTTTGAGGCACCTAATTAAACATTTTTCTTGCCTCTTCTTCCAAAATGGACTTAACATCATCTTTTTCTTGGTGGAGAATTGTTGGAGATGGTTCAAATTCTTTGTGAGAAAAGCTCACCTTGGAAGGATTTCAAGCTCGAAGTGAGCTACGATCAAATTGAGGAAGCAAATTTATATGCAATCCCCTAGCTATAGCACACTAGATGGTCATAGAAATGTAGAAAAGATACACCATCTGATAAGATATGAGCTAGCCCCATTTCTAAACCTACCCATCCATTATACTTGGTTAGCTATAATTTCTTGGCTATTTTTGAAAGGTTGGGAAATTAATCATCTATTTTCAAGAGCCCTATTTTCAAATTCTCAAAAATAAAATTATCCCTAAATTTATCTTCTAAAATGTAGCATGTGAGTATCACCATTCAATGTAACAGATTATTAATCCCTATCGAATGGCAAGATACTATAGCATCCTTGTGGATGTTTTTATTGCTATTTGTTTGCTCCAATGGGTGAATTTTATTTTTCAACTTACAACATTTATTGTATGGTTTTACATTTGTACACATTTTTATGTTTTGTATAAATTTAATATTCTAAATTTCCAATTGGTTGGTTCTTGCTATAGTTGGGTTCCCATGTTCTGGTGGTTTTGGTTTTTTTTTTTGGTTTTGTTTTACTAGGTGTTTCTATTAATATAAAAGTGAAATATTGTAAGGTTTCAATGCAACTTTTTCTAAACAGTTTGCATAGTTGTATTAGGTACAATAATTGTTGTTGTTAGGGCTCCTCTTTAATGCTTTGTATTTTTTTTTGGGTCAATTGTCTTATCAAATGCAGTGTTCTGATCAAAATTACAAATGAAAATCTTTCACAAATATATCGTATTATGATTTGGATTTATAACTTGCATTGTTTTGTTATCATGTTGTTAGAGAACATGTCACTTTTGGGAGAAAATGTGGTTTGAATTCTTCGGTCTGTCTTTTACTTATCGTCTTGGGGAATGTTCATCGTCGTTTGCCGATTGCATTCATTTCGCATGTTGAAATGTGATCATCGATAGTTTCTATTTATTATTACTTCTTGATTTCAGAGGCAGCGAAAAAATTTGACACTTTCTTCTGAGTGGTTGTGAGAAGTTGTTTTGTTTAAGAGGCATTTTTTGCTTTGAACGTTTGTGAAAGTTGCAGAAAGTTGCTTCTAGTAGGTATTTTCCTCTATCTCATTTCATTCTTTGTTAAAGAACTATTTATAAAGAGCTTAGTCATGTTATGTCATTTTTTGAGCACTTTTGGAGAGGGTAGATTTGTTCAATTTTTTATTTTGTATTCCAATGTAGCATTTTGTATCATTTTCTACTAGAATTTGGCTATTTGACGTATTTTGCCTAGGGTTTTTTATATAACAATATATTTGTTAATTTTATCTTCCTATTCTAGAAGTTGCAGTCATTATTTTGTATATTGTTGTAGTTTGGTTCGTTGCATTCTTTGAATTTATCCTTCGAACCCGTTGTTGTTTATGGTTGTAAGAACTATGACCTTTAGAAATTGATAGATGCTTCTAATGTTTGCCACTTTTATTTGTAAGCCATCTGATTGAGATGTACAAATCTTTTAATCTATGAAACCTATCAAAAGCAATCTTGCCATTATGCTTTGATGGCTAGCAGGATGTTGTTTCTTTTGAGGCATTCTCTTAAACAAAGTATGTGTTTCAATAGAGCCAAAAAAAAAATCTTAACCATGTCAAAGTGTGTCTTTGAATTTATCCCCTTTAGGTTGCTTCTCATAGGAGCGTGCGGAATGGTTCCTTTAATGTCACTTATTACGCCGAGAGGCGTTCTATACAATGGCAGCACAAATGCCCAGCACGGGAATATGCCAAGATTCCTTGTCAATAAAAAAGAATTGGGAGCAGTTACAAACTTCCAAATTAAATATTAAAAAAGAATTCCCGAAATAATAGATGGCCGAAATAATAGGAAGCCAAATGGAGGCCGAAATAATAGGCTCGAAAAAGTAGGGCCCGAAAAAGTAGGACCCGAAAAAATAGGGGCGAAATAATTTCAATATGATTTTTTTTTGTTAAATATAATTTTGCATGCACATTCATGCTTTTTTTTTTGCGGGGAGTGGGGGAATTTGAAACAAATTCATGGAATGTGAAGAGACGTCTGTTGGGGGATATGAGGAGCCTCTCAGAAGTTATAAAACCAAGGCTCCTCATTTCATTTTCATTTTATGTTTTTGCAGGAAGGAAGAGGTGGAGGTTATTGGAGGATTAGATTGGAGTTTTTGAATAGGAGTAAATTGAAGTTTTGGAGTAACATTTTTGTAGGTGAGATTTCTATTTTTTATTTACATTTTCATTTAGATTTAGATGTAGAAGTAAATTGAAATTCAAAATTAGTTATAATATTCTACTTTGATTTATATTTCAATTTTAATTAATTTCATTTAGATTTAGAATTCTGTTCATATGACCGAAATTGAGGCCACTGGAGGACCTGTGCAGAGTTTTTCGTGGAGATAAGCATGTGGGTACTGAATCAAGGCACATTAGGCCTCTTGGAGATGTAATTGCGGTGACTTCCATGGCTTTTTGAATCGAATAGGGCAATCTAAACAATCTCAGATCTGAAATTCTTTTTTTCCTTTTCAGCCGAAGACAGAACAAAGATTGCTTGCAAGAAATTTTACAGAGTTTAAGATTTGATTGTTTATGGCCGACTATTCTTGGTAACTGATATTTCTATTGTATATTCTCGTGCCCAGCACGGGAAGTTTTAATCTATACAATTCATTTTGTGCATTTAGTGCACAAACTAAAGAATGCATATGCAATCAATTTTTTTATCAATCTTTATCATAGCTTTTTTTTAAAAATAGAAAATAGAAATTATTCTTTTATGTATGTAGAAAAAAATTAAAAAGATTTTATGTATGTAAAAAATTAAAAGAATTCTATATACATCTAGATTTATTGAAAAGAATTCTATTTACATCTAGATATTTTGATTGAAATAACCATAATGTAAAAACAAAATATAAAATAGAAATGTTAATATATGTATGTAGAAAAAATTAGAAAGGTTGCATGCATCTAAAAAAATTCTATTTACATCTAGATTTCTTTAGAATGGAAAAAAATGGATAATAGAAATATCAGTTGCATGTTTGTAGAAATAAATTAGAAAAACATGTATCTAGAAATTAAAAAGATTCTATATGTGTCTAATTTTTAGATTTTACTTTATTCTAAACTAATTATTGATGGATATATATTTTTAAAATATTTATGTAGTTTAAAGTTTTGATTTTAATTAATTTGTATGCAAATAGAAAAAAGAATAAATATTTTATATATATGTAGATTAATTTCTATTTTTAAAATTTACAAGTAAATGAGTACTTTATTCATTTAAAGTAAACAAGTTTTTAAGTAATATATTTTTATTTTAGAAATATATTAATCATAATGTTCATTTATTATTACTTATTTAATATACTTACTCTCAAATCTAAGACAATAGAAATGATATTTTATTAACTTTGAAATAGGGAAGTGTTAAGCAAGTTCGTTTACAAAATACCAAAAATATATTTGGTCTTTGATCAAATTGGAGTTAATATTAGAAATATAAATATGATCATTAACAATTAAGCTAAATTCAGTTCAAAACAATAATGTTATTTAAATTTAAATAAATTTTTTTGAAAAGAATTCTATTTACATCTACATATTTTGATTGAAATAACCATAATGTAAAAACAAAATATAAAATAGAAATGTTAATATATGTATGTAGAAAAAATTAGAAAGATTGCATGCATCTAAAAAAATTCTATTTACATCTAGATTTTTTTAGAATGGAAAAAAATGGATAATAGAAATATCAATTGCATGTTTGTAGAAATAAATTAGAAAAACATGTATATAGAAATTAAAAAGATTCTATATGTGTCTAATTTTTAGATTTTACTTTATTCTAAACTATTTATTGATGGATATATATTTTAAAAATATTTATGTAGTTTAAAGTTTAGATTTTAATTAATTTGTATGCAAATAGGAAAAAGAATAAATATTTTATATATATGTAGATTAATTTCTATTTTTAAAATTTACAAGTAAATGAGTACTTTATTCATTTAAAGTAAACAAGTTTTTAAGTAATATATTTTTATTTTAGAAATATATTAATCATAATGTTCATTTATTATTACTTATTTAATATACTTACTCTCAAATCTAAGACAATAGAAATGATATTTTATTAACTTTGAAATAGGGAAGTGTTAAGCAAGTTCGTTTACAAAAATACCAAAAATATATTTGGTCTTTGATCAAATTGGAGTTAATATTAGAAATATAAATATGATCATTAACAATTAAGCTAAATTAAATTCAAAACAATAATATTATTTAAATTTAAATAAAATAAGCCATGTTTACTTTGAAACATCAAACAACTAATTAACTAATACAATAATTAAAATAAATGAATCTATTATGACATAGAAAAATATTTTCGAAGTATAATTTCTTTGTTTTTGAATCAATATGAGTTTTTTTTTCTACTTGAAAAGATAAACCATCCTAATTGTCATCCTTAGTTAACCCTAACAACAACCCCTACCTTAACCCTAGCCCCAACAATGATGTACAATATAACTATAATCCAACATTAAACTATAATTATAGCACTAAAACATATCCCTATTGTTATAACGAAAATCTCAGTCCAAACCATAATCTAAACCAAAAACCTACACACTAATATTGGTTATAGTCCTAACCCTAAAATCTAACCCTTAACCATAATGTAAAAAAAAACTCCAAAGTATTGATCAAAATCCTAAACCTACCTATATGGATAACCATGATATTAAACTCTAAATCTAGTCCCAAGGTCCTAACCATGGTGTAAACCTATAACTGAACTCTTAAAAAATTTACTAATCCCTGATCCTAATCACATTCCCAACTTTAAACTTGAACCATAAACCATAGTTGTAACCATAATCATAAACTTAAACAAAACCCTAACCCTAAAGGTACAATCATAAAATTAATCATAGCTTAGACCCTAATCCTAGCACAAACCACAATCATGACCAAATATAAATCTTCACCTTACCCCTAATCATAATTTCAATGTTAACCCTAACATTAGTTTCAATCCTACCATGATATGAACCCTAATATAGACTTCACCTTGATCCTCACCCTAATCTTAAGTCTAATTAAACCCTGACTAAAACCTAATCTAAATGATATATCTAACTATAATCCTAACTGTAATTATCATACAACCCAATGCTAACCCTCATGTATATTTAATCCCTAATCTTAACTCTAAATATTCTATAAAATCTAGAATTGACCTTGATTCTAACCATAACCCTAAAATCTAAATTGTAACCATAGCATGAAAGGTGGGGACCCTCGCTACATGGCACAATTTTGGGTCTTGGAGCCTTGCGAAAGCACTACAGAGTGAGGAAATGTCATAAAGGTGACATGTAGTAGCATGATGCAATTTTGGGCTTTAGAGCATTGCAGAAACAATGCTACTTAAGGAGGCGCTAGAATGGAGACTCATGGAAAGAAGAGGAAAGACATTCATGTCGCTGGCAAAAAACTATGAAAAGAGATAACATGATGTCTTAACCTCCCACAAAAAATGCAAGGTTGATCCCAAGGGGGAATTTGGTTTCCCCAAAAATGAATGATGGTCATCGATGAAGGTCTTCCTCTCGAAATAGATGGCATAGATGCATCGTGAATCCTCACCAATGAAGGATTAAGTCGCAACCGTCGATGTAGATTCTCCCCTCAAAAAGGATGACTAAGATGCAATGAGGAAACTCTTCCCAATGAAGGATTAAGTCACATTCTTCGATCAAGATTGGCTTTATTTCCAATGGATGACTAAGATGTAGTGAAGAGATTCCTCCCAACAAACGAAGCAGATAGCACAAAAGGTGTGAACCCCCTCCATGTGGCACAATTTTGGGTCTTAAAGACTCATGAAAGCATTGTGGAGTGAGGAAATGTTGGAAAGGCAATGCGTGGTAGCATGATGCAATTTTGGGCTTTAGAGAATTGAAGAAACAATGTAGCATGACAATGCATCAGAATGAAGATGCATGGCAGCATCTTGTGCAATTCTAGGCTTTAGAGTGTTTCGAAGACACTAGCATATTAAGAAACGTTAGAATGGGAATGCATGGCAACATCTTGCACTTTTGGGAAGATGGGAAGATAGCTCGCAATGAAATAAGAGTTATCGAATCTCGCAGCATGAATCAACTCGACCAAGAAAAAATGATCCAGCGTGGTCAATGAAGAAACTGAGCCAACACAAAATGTTAGCCGCCAACTTTAGCGATGTTAACCCTCTGCAAAGAACCTATCCCATTTAAGGTCTCTCAGATCAAACATCAGTGATGGGTTGAATAGGGGGAAAAAATAGCACACAATGCCCTCCTAAATGAAATTCTAAATGTAACACTAATAACCATAGTCCTACTTCTTTCCCTAACCTTATCAATGAGCGTGGGAATATAAATATTATTATATAGGGCACCTTATATAATAATAAATATAATCTAAAATCCCAACCCTTACTCCCCTCTTAACTATAACTGTGACCATAAGAAAACTTCTAAATATAACCCTTCCTCTAACTCTAACCCTAACCCTAACCCTAACTATAATTGTAACCCTATCCCTACCACTAACTGTAACCCTAAATCTAACTCTACCATAATTGGACTTTAACCCTAACTATAACTATAACCCTAAACCTAACTCTAACCTTAACCGTAACCATAACCGTAACCCAAAACCTAACCCTAATCGTAGCTAGGATTCTAATACTCTATCTACCCCTAACTCAAACTATAGCCCTAACTATACCTCAAACTCTAACCATAACTCACATTCTAACCCTAAACCTAACCCTAACCTTGAACCCAACCCTAACCCTAAGCCTAAGCCTAACCCTTTGTCTACCCCTATCTCTAACCCTAACCCTAACCCTAACCCTACCCCTAACTCTAACCCTAAATCTAACTCTTTCTGTAAATCTAACTCTACCATAATTAAACTCTAACCCTAACCCTAACTTTAATCCTGACTAAAACCCTAACCCTAACCCTAACTCTAACCTTAACCCTGACTCAATCCCCTTACCCTAACCTTAACATTGATATAACTCTCTCTATATATAACCCTAACTCTAAATATAAACCTAACCCTAACCCTAACCCTAACCCTAAATCTAACTCTAACCCTAACTGTAAGCGTAACCCTACCCCTACCCATAACTCTAACTATAAATCTAACTCTACCGTAATTGGATTTTAATTTTAACCCTAACCCTAACTCTAACCCTAACCTTGACTCAAAACTCTAACCCTAACCCTAACTCTAACATTAACCCAACTGTAAAATTAACTCTATTGGTAACTCAAACCCTAAAACTAACCCTAATTCTAACCCTAACTCTAACTCTAGCTCTAGCTCTAACCCTAACTCTAACCATAACTGAAACTCAAACCCTAAACCTAACCCTAATCCTAACCCAAATTATAATGCTCTGTCTACCCCTAACTCAAACTATAACCCTAACCCTATCTCAAACTCTAACCCTAACTCATACTCTAACCCTAAACCTGACCCTAGCCCTAGCCCTAACCTAGAACCTTACCCTAACCCTAACCCTAACCCTATCTATAACCCTAATCCTAACCCTAACTCTTATCCTAATCTTAACCCTAATTTTAATCCTAACACTAACCTTAACCCTACCCCTAACTCTAACCATAAATCTAACTCTACCATAATTAGAATCTAACCCTAACCTTAACCTTAACCCTAGCTCAAACCCTTACCCTAACTTTGTCCCTAACCATATATCTACGTATGACTATAACATTTTACATTACAATATCCCAAAAATAAAATATATATTTTTATCTAAATTAAACTCCTTATATTAAATTTAAAATAATATTTGACTCAAACCTTAACCGTAACCCTAACCTTAACCATGAGCATTACTCTAACCCTAACCTTAACCATAAACATAACTCTACACCTAACTCTAACCCTAATTCTAACTCTGCCATAATTGGACTCTAATCCTATCCCTAACCCTAACTATAAGCATAACTCTAACCCTAGCCTTAACCATGAGCATAACTCTAACGTTAGCCTTACTATAACCCTAACACTAACCCTAATCATAACCATAACCATAACTCTAACCCTAACCTTAACCATGACCATAACATTAACCCTAACCTTAACCATAAACATAACTCTAATCTAAACCATAACCATAACTCTAACAATAACCATAACCATAACTCTATCCCTAACCTTAACCATAGCTCAAACCCTAACCCTAACTCCAACCCTAACTCTAATGCTAACCCTAACCCTAATTCTATCCCTAAGGTTAACATTAACTATAATGGTAACTTTGTCCCTAACCATATATCTATGTATGACTATAACATTTTACATTACAATATCCCAAAAATAAAAAATATATTTTTAATCTATATTAAACTCCTTATATTAAATTTTTAAAAATATTTTGAAGCATAATTTTATACTAACTTCATACAACTCTAATTAAAAATTAATTAACAATTTTATAGTAACCTTATCAAAATAAAAAATAAAAAGTAAATATTTTTCCTATTGCGCTGCGACTGCCACTAGCTATATATACCTCTATATATATTACGCCGAGAGTAATCGTTCTCGAGGCGCCTATTTTTATTTTCATTAATCCCAACTTCGATTAAAATAACTTTGGGATTAAATAAAAATAGGCACCTCGAGAACGATTACTCTCGGTGTAATATATATAGAGGTATATATAGCTAGTTCTTAAGGTATTTCGAACCAAGGACTAGGAAATCTACTTATTTTCATCATTTTGAAAAATATATGTATATTGTATTGGCATCTGTAATGAGAATGCATTGTTTTTCTAGATTCTTAGGTTATCTCCTTCACTTTTAAGCAGATCTAACCTCCAAGTACAACATTTTTGTTGAATTTTTCCTATATGTTAATTTTCCTAGAAGATCTTTAATCACCTTTGTTTAGTGCCCGATACGACTGTAGGTAGCCATGATATTCCAAAACTATTTAATTATTTATTCCATATGAGTTGTATGAAAAATCACTACATCTTCTAGCATACTAAAACTTCATTCTACAAGATGGTAAGAACAGGGTCAATGTTGGCAAGTAGCATCTTGGCTTTTCTTCTCCATTTTCTCTATCTATTTTGTTGTCATGAGATCCATCGTAGGTCCTTATTTGTCTTCGCAATCACCATATCTATTGTTGGTTGGCTTGGTCTTCAATGATTTCTATGCTTTTTTCCATTTTTGGGAGTGTCATTTGGGTTTACAAGGTATGGAATGGGTTAATCAATTTCTACGGTAGATAGTAAAAGGCTAAAACCCAATAGGTAGAGTAAGAAGAATACATTATAGTTGTCACTATTTTTTGTTGAAATGGGAGTAATATGTTATTTCTCTAAAGTGAAGAACCAACTCATTTAATACAATTTAGTAGTATTTCCAAATAATGAATGGGTTTCGGAACTGATAGGTGAGTGTGAAATTTTGAATGAAGCTTGATTTAAGAAAGATTAGGTTCATTCCTTTTCTATTTGTTCATTGACTGGGAAAAAGCAACATCTAATATAGTACATGTCATTATGTCTTCAAATTTTGGTTTTAAAATGGTTTTGAGGTTAATGCAGGTACAGATGATTTGTGGGGTATAGATTTCTCCATTCAGAGTAGGTCTTAAAAGTATAATTTAGTGAAAAGGGATCATTGCTTCTTTTTAACATTGTTCATAAATTTAATTTCTTAAAAAAGTGACTATTATAGAAGTCGATTGTTACAAAGAACATCCGCCCATTTTATCCCAGCTGATGACAAAGCTTTCAATGGGATTATATAATGATTCAATGCATTCTTACTCTTACATAGATATTGCACACAAATCTACTCTTGTACAAGATGTATATGAATAGGTTTGTTCACTATTACAAAATCAATTTATAGTCTTTTAACTTTGTGGTGTGTGACATAGCTATTATAATATTTTAGACACTCAAATATTATTTCTTATTATTCCTTGAATAAAAAGGTTATTTCCCTTGAGCTTTGTAGCGTAATCCTACTTTTACTATGTGGATGTTTTGCAAGCTAAGAAATTATCAAAACTATGCCTACTTGTTTTAGATGTAACGACAAGTAACTCATTAATTGTAATGAACTTTACTCACCAATTGCCTCCCCAAGCATGGATTGCATACCCTGATCTAAAATTTCAATATAGCTTTTGAATGTGACAATATAGTTGTCTATTACAATTATCTTAATACTAGTCAAGTGGCGAGGGCTGACCGCCTTCTCATCCCTACAAACTCTTGCTATTTTTAATGTTATCAAAGGTCCCTAAATGAGTCCAGTATGTAATCTCCAATTCCAATCATTGGGGCACATTAAATGTGGATAGCTTTTTGTATAATTGAATGACTTAGAAATCTATAAATATGTCAAAGACATTTTTCGTTTCTTCAAATGTCAACTATGTTGATTGGTGATATTTTCCAAAATAAATGTGATGATATTATTATTGAGGCAATAGAATATGTTACCAAAGTACTCTTTAATCATCAAGTTTTCAAGGAAAAAAATATCACAAAGATGCAATATTAACCATTTATTTGGCAAATTGTACAATTATTATCTAATTGTTTTATTTTTGCTAAACATGATGGATTTAGAGGAAAACTATATATTCAATTTGAATTTGTGACAGATCTTGCATTATAAGAATGTGTGACCAAATTTACATTCCAAGTCCAAGTCCTGAGTGGGAATCTCCAATCTTTTGTGCAATTGAAACTACAACTTCGAAGCATGTCTTTGTCATAGAATGCTTAAATGTTGATTAAGCATTGCACACTATACTAGGTGAAGAGTTCTTGGAAAATAAATCTAGGCCAATAGTTTATGTAGGCATTGTTTCTAAATTCCTTGGTAACTTCATGGACCTTTTAGAAGATTTTGAAATTGTAAAACAACTAGCAAATGCATATGTCAAGCCATGCTTCAAACTTGTTGAAGACTATGATGCATACATTAATAGATACGTTATAATAGAGATGAGTATTGGTCACATAGGTGGCTTGGTCTCCCTACAATTTCTTAGTTTTTATAATGTTACAACTTATGTTTATAATTCTCTCAAAATTGAAATAAGCAGTATGTACAAACCTGTAGTAGACCATGCATTTCTTGCTCACCGTTCTCACTTTTGTGGGTTTCACACGTCAAGAATCTATGTTTGCAAGGAAATGATATTTTTGCAAATGTATATTTATCCTCATGTACTTCCACCTTATGTAATAACCATGTGCTCAACAAAAGTTTCATCTGCTAGGGATGTGTTGGTTAACAATTTGTCTTCCTTAATTTTTTGGTTTATACCTCAAATCTTAGAGTACCCAATGGCAAATGGAAAAAAGAAGCTAACAACATAATAGGTCAATGTAGTAATCTATCAAAGACCCTTGAATTGAAAAGGTACAACTCCCTTTTAAATGCAAGATTTGCAATGAGTTTGGTTTTAAGTTTTTGGGGGTGTGCTCTTAACCAAACAGTAGAAGAGGTGAACGACCAGATTGTTTAACACTTCAAACAATCTAGGCAACTTTCAAACTGGATATTAACACCTAATATGTAATCTATTCTAACTTGAGTGCAATAATGGAATCATACAAGACTAGATACAACAACATGGAAGGAGAAGGAATGCCTAAATGGGCAATTCTTGGATTGTTGAATTAACTAAGATTTGACAATACCCAAATTGTCCTCTTTTCAACTACTTCATTAATCAAATTCTAGACTTCTCATACAATCAAGTGAGGACACATGAACTAAAGTGCACAACACAAGGGAAAAGAATAATACTTATCCTAAGGAAAGTAGATCTTACAATCCATTGAGATGAAAGAAATAAAACCAAGTTTACTTGTGATCATTCAGTTTTTAGTTTTACCACATTCATCCCATTTATCATATAGTAACTAAATGAATAGAAAAATTAAAATGTAGACTCAAAGTCACACACAGTAGTCCCAGCTATAGGGTTTCACCCACAAGCTAATTTTTCAATCTTATTAACTTCTCAAAAATTTACATATATAGGCCTTTCAAATTGGCTAGTTACATTTGATGATTAGATTGCAGATAATCTCTAAATGGAAGTGTTTGTTACAGACTCTAGCGTATAGAGGAAATGCCAAAAATGGCTACAATAGATAAATGAGATAGAAGAGAGAGAATGATAGATGTCTAAGAGAATATTAGAGCATCATGCTTTCTTTAGAGTCACTACCTTAGCTCTATAAGCCTTCATTGCATCTGTTACTTTATCCAATTCATCGACACCTAGGATTATGATGTTGTCAACTCAAATCATCCAATAGTCATGCAATTCTATCAATTCATCCACTTTGGTAACCTTGGATTGGAACTTTTCTGATACTTGCCTTAGGATGGAATCCACTAATGAAAGCTCTTGGATCTTTGACATCTGGAAGTTGACTGGATCAACGACCTCATTGACAAATGCAAGGAATTTGGCTTTCATCTACTCAATGTCTACCAACCGGCCATTGCTAGATACATATGATTATGTATGCAACACTTTTAAGTATTCAAAAAGTTTCTCTATGACCTTCTGCACTAGGTCATGTACATCTTTAAGCTCATTTCCAAATCTTGTAGATCTTTCCACTGTGAACTCCAAAGATTGCTTCCAATGAAATAATGGCTATTGGCATGTTTTGAGGATCCTGTTAGAGATAACAATGTTGGTCTTCATATCAATCACCTCTTGCAATAGTGCCAATTGCTTTGTCAATTTTTCTATTGTGTTGTGCAAGGTAATTTGATGACTAGAAGCTGCCTCCCTCAAATTTTCAGCATCTAATAGTAGATTTCCCAAATTCTCGATGAGTGGGGGACCTTGTGCCTTCATCTAATCAATCCATGATCTACCAATTTGACCAAATTGTATTTCATGTTGCAACTTTAAAAGAAAGTTGTTGTTCTCTTCTACATTTGGATCAAATGTGTTGGATGAAGTTCTTCCAAGTGTGGTTCTTATGTAGTCCATTAGTTCTTTGTTTCAAGCCTTGAGTACCTCTTTCTCGGCCCTCAATTCCTCTAGTCTATCTTCCATCTTTTCACTGGTAGACTTCCATATATTAACCATGGAATCATGGACATGAATACTAATGTCTATCATTCTAATTTGAAAGTCATCGACAATGAGCTCATGGAACTTGCCCTCCTTCTAAGGCTCTACTATTTTCATTAGCACGTGACTGATAAAGGGATTAGTAACCAATGTTTATATGGACTTCTGCTTTTTTGTCTTCTTCGGTGGTGGCTGAGAAGAAGTTACTTGTGTGATGAGGTCTTTGGATGGTGTAACTTCCTCATATCTCTACTTCTTTCAATCGACGGTATCCTCCAACCATGAGTTAGTTGAGAGGACATTGATTGCTGATTGCAAGGCAGTGGGATCGAAGAGCTTCCTTGTAACTGGGACAGTCTTCTTGCTCTAAGAAATAGTGGGGAAAGTAGTGACTTTGGTTTCTAAGAGGGCCAAAGTATCCCCTTGCTGGGATTCATCCTATTCTTTTCCATCCATGGGATTAGTGTCACCATCAAGATTGATGACTTGGACAGGGGATGTAGGCTTAGCTATTGACTTATCTTGCTCGTTTTCCTTCTCTTTGTCCTTCACTTTCTCCCCAACTTTTCCTGTATCTGGAAGAGGTAATCCTCCATAAGTAGGGGTAGTCAGAACATTCTTCTCCAAGGGTTGGTCTCCACCTTGGCCAATAGATTGTGATGGGCCCATAGATGTTGAAGTGGCAGGAGTGGTGGAGGTCACTGCAACTGATGGAGTAGTTCTAGAAGCCACTCCACCGATGGAGCTTGTGCTTTACATCCTTTTCTTCCTTGCTCTGGTCCACTTCACCCATTTGTTCATCCTCTTAATGATAATGTGCATTAGGAGCTCCATTGTATCGATGACAAGACCAACATACAAGGTATACACAATGGGAGTTCCATTAATCTACTCGTAGGACGAAGGATGCGTATAGGAGCCATCATCTACAAGATCAAAAACATCAACCAAGTTATTATACAACTTAATTTCCTCAACTATGAGCTTGAACCAATACCTCTCCCAAGTTTGGTATTCATTGAGACATATAGCCCAAAAATCTTCAATGTCTGAAACTTGTCTATGGGCATATCCCAGCTTCAACTAATCTCTCACAAAGTTGATAAGGTCATATTGGCACCTGAGTACCTCATAATCAATCAACTTGATCTTATTCTCAAAACTTTTTACTAGATTATGAGCATCAGATCTAGAGGCAAAGGAATAGGATCCAACCACTATTAGGAAGAAAATCCTTGCTATCTTCTTTACATTTGAACGTGCAAGGTGATCACTTCTAGTATTTGTCAACACATTTTGACAAGAACAACCTTGTGCTCAGGTTACTTAGGAAGTATTTTGGGAAAACCATCAAAAGCACCGATCCATAGGTAGGAAAAACTCAAGAATTGGATGAAAGAGCATACGAACTAGCTAATAGTCGAGATTACTCAGTGAAAATATTTGCTTGGGGTAGCCTTGCAATTCCTAGCACAACCTCATAGTGAAGGCGCTATTCACTTTCACATACTCTTCAAAGCTCCTCTACAACTGAAGGTGTGGGTATAATTCATACACCTTAGTACTTTCATTATAGTCTTCAATGCTAGGAAGACCTAACCATAGGTGATGCGTAGCCAAGGAATAGATTAAATATGAAGACATGTAAAATTGATTGAATCCCTTAGCTAAATTCAACCATGAGGCAAGCTCGTCGCATATGATTTGGGCCCATTTGATCTGCAGTCCTTTGACACATATGGCTTGTACCAGGAAGAAATGATGCTTAATGAATTCCATAATTTCTTCTTTTCCTTTTAATCTCAGTAGTAATGCCAGGATGTCAACAATTTCTCTCTTCAAATTGGTCCTAAAGAGAGTTTTCGGCATCTTGCTCTTCTTTGAACAAGGTGTTTGAAACTAGGTTCTCTACATATCTTCCCTTCTCAAGGTTTTCTTCTCATTAAACATAGATGTAGAGGACCTAAAATCAATATCATAGTATTCTTCCTTCATTACCATGCCAAATGCAAACTTCATCAAGGCCTTGTTTATTGAGAGAAGGATAGATTGGTTGGGAAGCAAGATTTTCTTCATCTCCACATTATATCTTTTGAGGCATTCTCTAACTAGCTCTGGAGCTTACACAATCATGTAAAATTTGACAACTTCCACCAATCCACTCTCCTTTAATTTTTGGGTAATCAGGTGAATGGGCTAAGAATTAAGCCTTTTGTGAAGATCACCTAAGGCATAAAACTTGAATGAAGTATCAGTAAGATCCTTTTATTCAATTTCCAATCCTATAATTTTATCATAACCTACTGCTCTGATTGCCATTTACTATAATTTCACAGAGGATTAAATTTTCGATAGATAGTTGTTAAAACAATGAGGAAACAATTTTGAGGCAATTTTGATGAAAATATAGATGTAGAAATATGAATGTTGGCCCCTCACGAATGAGATTAAGCATAACTAAAGATCATAACAGTAATATTTGTAATAAATTTGATAATCAACAACTATTTAAAAATTTATGTTTCCATGCACATAAAGATTCATAAATCCGAAAACCATATTAATTCACTTAAAGTGAAGTCATATCGTGAAAAGTCACTTACCGAAACAAGGGTTTTTAGTCTACTAGGAAAGTACCTTGTTTCCTTTAGGATCCAAAATAAGGATTCACATGATAACTCAATATATGTAGACGAGAGAGTGCAGGTCCATTTTTTCGCAAGCTTATCTTTCCTTTGATTCAGGATCATAGTTAGAGGAATGATCCTTTGATACCTCAGACACCTCTTTTTCTATTTCTCTGCATCGAGCATTCAAGAATTGATTTTCTTTATGTTGGAGTTACACTTTTACAACTGACTTTACCAGAAGCATCTTTTGGGCATTCCCGTAGAATATTCCCATATTATAGTCACTTGACTTTCTATTTTTTAATCTTTGGAGAAGCAGCCTACGTATTTCCTTAGGATGGAAAACTCATCTAAGAGAAATGCTTTTTAGGGGAAGAAACATTCTAAAGCATTTTCCCCTTGTTTTGATCAGATACCTTGAGATGAGATTTCAAGTGTAGATTTACCACTACGAGCTTAGAATAATTCTTTTCAGCATTACTCCTGGGTCTCATTAATGAATTACAAACTTTGAATAGAGTACAAACTATGTTGGCTTTAGAAATAGAAAACAACACTTACATTTCCATCAGAGAGCAGCTAGAAACCCAGAGACCCGTTCCTTTCCATAGAAATGGATTTTCACCTCAGAATTCTAACTCGAGACCTTCTTGGCTCTAACTTGCACTTTTCTAGCTTTTTACCTTTTAGGTCAAGCAGGAATACATATTTTAATTCTATCAAGACTTTGTTCTTCGGGTACATGCTTGATGAAGTTTGCCAAATCGGCTAGCTAGTTAGATTACTTGGAATCCAAAGGAAATGAGAATGTTGGAGTAGGAAAGAGGTTATGGAAACAAGGAATACTCACTTCTCAATGGGAAGATACTTAAAACATATCCCAACCAAACCTAAATCACCTAACCTCGAATGCAATAAAATGACAAGAAACCCGCATGGAGGGACATGGAATGGTAAAGCAAGGGAGATCTGAAAAAAGATGTGAAGTGGGAGTCTTGGAAACTTTATGAGAAGTGAGTTACATAAAGGCTATCTTGACAAATAATCTTGATTGAAATCTTAAAGAATACCAACAACTACAGACTCACAAGGGAAAAAATGAAATGTGGTAGTGACTTAGGCATTGCAAATATCTGAGAAGAGGCTCAGAATATTTGGTTTCACACAACCAAAATGACAAACTACAGTGGTAAAAACTAAACTATGCACACAACAGAAAGGAAAACTAACCTAGGAAAGTAGGAAAAAAAGCAAGGAGGAAAACAGAAACAAAAGCCTACCTAGACTAACACTAACTACAAGTGCTACCTACTTTCAATTGTGAACTTTAAATAGCTTTAGCTCTTGGCCATTATAAGACAATGGTAGAATCTCTCCAGTGTGATAGGCTAGAATGAAAGAGTTATTCTAATTTACTTGCATAATTTTGATAGGGCCTTTCCAAAGAGAATCAAACTTATGATGCATACCTTTAGGTTCATGCCTCTTATCCCATAACAAGACTAGATCACCTTCCATGAATTTCCTTGGCCTGGCCTTCTTGTCAAAGAAGGTCTTCATGCACTTTTGATGCTTGGTGATGTGTTCGACCAATTTCTCACATTATTCTTCCACCTTAGTGAGGTACATGATTTGCTTCTCCAAACTATTGTGGAATATTGGGTCCTCAATCACTTATTGTAGCTTGAAAATGGATAGTTCCAATGGTAGTAGAAGACTAGCTTTGACTCTGTATACCAGTTGGAATGGAGAATTTTCGACGGCCTTCTTAGTTGTCACCCTATCTATCTAGAGAACCTCATATAATCTTTTATGCCAATCCTTATGATTCTCAAAGACCAATTTCTTCATGATATTAATCAAGTTTTTATTGCTTGATTCTGCCTAACCATTGACTTGAGGAAAGTAGATTGAGGAATGGTTGAGGTGGATGTTGTTGTCATAATAGAACTCTACAATCTTTGTAGAGGAAAAATAAGTAGCATTATCCATGACGAGCTTTATTGGTACCCCAAATCTCACGAAGATGTTCTCTTTGACAAACTCATAGACAATTTCAAAGGTGGTTCTCTTGGTGGGCTTTGCTTCCACCTAGTTGGTGAAATAGTCTATGGTGATGATAACGTATAAGTGACCAAGAAAAGAAGGAGGATTAATTGGTGCAATGAAGTCAATTCCCCACTACTAGAAGGGCCCTTCTATTACTAGTGGCTTCAGTGATAGGGCAGCTAACTAAGGTTTACTAGAAAACATCCTACATTTATCACATTTAGCCACCCACCTATAAGTGTCTTTGAACATACCAGGCCAATAGTAGCACTACCTTAGAATCTTGTAGGCTATGACTGTAGAAGAAAAATGCCCACTATAGGCCCCATTGTGAAACATCTGAAGCAATCTCTCTTGTTGAGGCTTATCCACAAATCTTAAGAAAGTTCCATCAATTGCCCACTTATATAATTGATCATCATAGATGACATACTTGCTCGTCTTAGTTTTGAGGTCTCTTTTCTTCTTGTATGTTAGTCCATTAAGGAAATCTCCCTAAGTGAGGAAACAAGCAATATTTGAAAACCAAGGGTCTTGGAGACTGACCATTAATGCTCTTGAGGATCCTTCTTCTTGATCAAAATCCTAATTTTTTGTAATTACTTTGCACATGCCATTTCCTCATACCAACTCTTTTGGTTTCAACTCGATATCATATTCTTGAACTTTAGCTATCCAAGCTCCTCTATTATTACATCCAATTTATTGTTGGGTCAGGATTCTCTTGACATTCAGGTCGAGTATATGCACAACAAGATGTGAATGCAAGACATAGAACCTAAAATTCTTCAGTGCTCTTACCCCTCCATACATGTTCTTTTCCATCTAAGAATATCTAACTTATGCTCTTTGAGAAAAGTACTCATGAAAGAAATCGGTGCTTGAATACCTTCCCTGTTTTTCTGCATAAGTATTGTGGATAATGTGGGAGTTGATGCATAGAAATACAATATGAATTCTTTGGTATAACCTAGGTGGACTAGGATAGGAGTTTTAGCTATGGTGTCATTGATTTGATCAAAAGCTTTCCTTATAGAATCGTTCCATTTGAATACTTGGTTGCCCTTCATCAGGTCAACTATGCACTTAGTAATTTTGGAGAAATTAGGAACAAAGCGTCTCAAGAAATTCACTTTTCCAAAGAAGGACTTGATTCCAAATTTTCTTGCCAACAAATTTAGTTGCTTGATAGCTCTGAAACACTTAGGATCAATCTTGATACATTCATGGGGAACTATGTGACTGAGCAACCTTCCTTTTGTGACATGGAAGACAAACTTCTTGGGATTAAGGGAAATGCCATGTTCCCTACATCTCCTCAGTACTTTCTCCAGGTCTTTTAAGTGACTTTCTCTTTTCTTGTAGAAGACTGTTAGATCATCTAGATATATGACAATAATCTTATCCTTGAGATTGGCAAAGGATGAATTCATGGCTCTTTGAAAGGTGGCTCCAGCATTAATAAACCCAAAAGGCATTTTATTATAGGAAAACATTACTGAGGGGGTGGTGAACATTATCTAAAATTGATCCTCTAGATCCACGTCAATTTGGTTGAAGCCTGAAAAGACATCTAACATAGACATCATCCCGAAGCCAACCACTATTTGTAGTAGATGATCCATGTTAGGTAGGGCATAATTGTCTTTTAAAGAGGCCTGGTTTAAAATTTTGAAGTCCACACAAATTCTAATTTCCCCATTCTTTTTCCAAATAGGGACAATGTTAGCTATCCAAGTTGAATTATGTATTGGATAGATAATTTGTGCTTCTAACATCTTGTGGACCTCTCTAAAAATGGCATTTGAGATCATTGGGTTATAATTGCATTGCTTTTTTTCTAAAAGAAGTTGCTTTAGGCTTAAGGGGATCTTGTGCTTAAACTCACCATTCCTAAAGGTTTTCAAATCCTCATATCCCCATGCAAATACATCTTGGATTTTAGAAAGTAAGCCTTTAGCCCTAGTCCTTTCTTCGTTTGAGAAATTGCTACCAATATTAATCATTTTAGGTTTGTATTCAGTGCCAATATTTATGAGCTCAAATTCTCCAGAGGTTCCTCGTTTCCTACCCCTTTCCCTTCTAGATAAATGAATCATGCCTATCAAACAACTTTTCAAGAGAAATGAGGTGTCTAGGGATTTTGTTACCTTTAAGCTACTCAACACCAAGCTCCAAATCTTTCTTGATGTTAGGGGAAAAATCTCGGCATGCATTTTCACTTCCTTCAAAGTATTAGTCACTAAAATGCTTAGACCCTTCTAGGAAACATTGGATTCGTTTATCATTGGCAAAGACTTGCCATGATTTGACATTGTCAGGTATATTAGGTCTGAAGAGAACTTCAACCTTCTATTGATTATCTTTGAACTCTAGATGAGGAAGCAGAAGAGAGGAGGAGGCAGCTAACATATCTGCCCTCACATTCTGTTCCCTAGGAACAACTTGCATTGTAAAGGCATCCATGTCCTCAATTTCATCCCAGACCCTATTTTTGTAGTTTCAAAGCCTTGTGTTCTTCATAGTATATTGTCCTCAAACTTGCTTCACTATGAGCTCAGCACCTCCTTGGGCTCTCAAGATTTTTACCCCTCTTTGCTTTATAGCAACAATACCCAATAGAAATGCTTCATTTTCTATGGTATTATTAGTGTTCTTGAATTGTAGCTTATATGCAAGTTGTGTAAGATCTCCATTGGGGGAAACGAGCACCATACCTGCTCCAAATCTAGCACTAGCACAATTGCCATCAAACTCTAAGGTCCAAATCTTTTGATCACTAGGAGGATTGTTGAAGTTAGAGAACAACATGTAGTTCCCAAATTCCATCTCTTGATATAAAATTTGGGCCCAGGGATCATCAGATTTCATGACAGTGAATTTTGCCTTCTCCTCAGGTTCAAGCTTAATATTTTTATTGCTTACAAGAATTGTGGCATGAGACCAATCTAGTTTGATTTCCCCTCCCATATCTCTACAAAATCTCCTACTTAAGAAAATACCATAGCTAGTAGGAATACTAGCTACTAGGATAGTTAACTTCATTCTCTTAGCAGGGTATGCGGCTAGGGCTACTTGTGCATCTTTTACTTGACCTAACAGGGTATGCGGCTAGGGCTACTTGTGCATCTTTTACTTGACCTGAAAGGGGAACTTTTTTTTCATCCATGGAATAATAGCGTCTAAAGGTCTTGGTTAAATTTAGGCCTAGGGTGTGAGCAACAGTAGAAGGCATGACATTGTCAAAGGCTCCGAAGTCAATTATACAGTTGCTCCATTTGTGATCATTTACATATAAGGATATATAAAATAGATTAGATTTCTAGCTAGGAGAGGTGGCTAAAATGAGGACTCTTCTTCTTTAAAAAGCATAGGCAACATAGGTTCTTCATCGTCAAGTGAGCCATTGATCGGTTGAGGTTGGTTGTTGGTAATAGTAGTATTGATATTTGGGTGAGTTTTACGATTAGCTTCACCTTTGCAATAGTCTACCAAGTTTTGTAATTTAGAAAGATGAGTCTTCAAGTAATCAAGGGGATAAAATTGGATATAATCATCTTTTCAATATTGAATTCTATCAAATAAGGAATGAGGCTTACCATTTGGTTCAAATCTTGGTTGTTCTTTCCTCCAAGAAGGGGATGTAGATGTGCTAGTTGTAGCTGATGAAGAGCTAGGAGTTGTGTTCTAGGAAGGAACTAAGTTCACCAGGTTCTTGTCTCTTTGACTCCTCATTGCTACAGTCATTTGTACTTCATCTAGGGTGGTGAACCAGTCATCTCCAACATCTAAATCGGATTCATACTCCAAGAAAAATGTTCCATAGTCGCCAGGGGGAGCAGCATCATCTTTGCTTTTAGGATATTTGACTATTAGCTCATTACTAGTATTGAGATGTTTGTATCTATTCATCTTCAGACAAGAGTCACCATTGTGATATGCTCTTAAGTAAAATATACACATATTTTTCTTCTTGGGAGCTACTTCGATGGAAAGCTTTTGTTGAGCAGGCGGTAACTACAATGGTTTCCCCTCACATTGCCTTCTAGGAATGTCCTAGTAAGGTTGTTGGAAACAGGTAACTATTTTCCCCATTTTCCTTTTCATGGAAATCACCTGATTTGATAATTTTTGAATCATCGCTTTTGTGTTATTGGTTGTACTAGCAACAAAGCTTGCAGAAGTTCCACTTTGAACCGCTCTCTTTCATTTTCTGGTTGCTATTAGGTCATCCTCCAATTATATCACCAAGGTCTAAGCGGCTTGAATATTGCCACATGTTCTCTCTATATTTGAAAATTGATATCTGGAGGCATCGAGCTAATGAAAAACATCTTTTGATTATCTGTAGTTGGCCTACTCATGGCAGGGATCCAGTTGACCTATTTGTTGAACCTTGCAATGAAATCTCTCATAGGAATGTTGGGCTCCTTTTTAACTTATGTGAGTTGAGACAACATAGTATGTTCATCTTCAGTACTCTTGTAGCATGCCTCAAATTGATTATGCATGTCATCCCAAGTTGTAATACATCCCATCGAAAGATGTTGAAACCAATCAGTTGCATCCTTAACAAGAGTTTCTTCGAACATCCTTACTGCTACATCTTCATGCTGAGGAAAAACAATACTACACGTTGCAAAGAAAATAGTGATGTACTCATCAATAGAGGTTTTCCCATCACCATTGAACTTGGGGAATTTCTTTTGAGAATCTTTTGGTAGATGTTATTAGCAGCAAGACAAAGGGGACCAATAGTATTTTCCTAGGAGACAACCATTAAAGCAGGAAGGATTACTAGTATTGGCTGAAAGGTGATGGCAGTAGGGGCTAACACTCCATGGAGAGTTAGAGTGTTACACAGTGATGGGATTTGAGTGTGGAATATATGAGGGGAAGAAGAATAACCGTGTCTCCAAGAAATGGGATGAGGTGGCAAAAATAGAGCTTTGCGGATACCTTGAAACACTAGATCTCGTGAGCAGGCTCTTCCTCTTCTTAGAGGATCTTCCAATATTGGGAAATCAACTTTCTTTAATTCTTCAAATACGGGGTCAATTTTCCTTTTTTCATGAACACTTCTAATAGACTTAGGATCCAAGGTGTATTGCTTAGTTCACAATGGAAGTGCTTCTCTCAATCTTCGTTCCCACAACACACCTTTCCAATATTCAACATTTCTTCTTCTCTTAGTACAAAGATGACTCTTCAATACTCATCAAGGGATATTTGATTCTTCTAGGAAAGTGCATTCAATTGGTTTATTATTTCTTCTTATTCATCTTGGAAGCTGATATATGACTCGTCTGGGGGAGTAATGCCCTCTAGGTAGTGCATTCTCTAATTCAAACTACTAGGTTGGGTTGCACTACCATAATTTGACCTTCATGAGAAAAAACCATTTCTCCTTATGAGCTAATAGGCATGACTCAACAAATTGAGTGCCAAGAGAGTTAGATTTTAAGTTATCCAACAAGCCACAGATAGACATACTAAGAGAACTTAGGGCATACAAGTAAGTCCCCAGCGGAGTTGCCAAAAATTATTGGTTAAAAGTTTGTCTTCCTTAATTCTTTGGTTTATACCTTGACTCTTAGAGTGCCCAATGACAAATGGAAAGCAAAGAAGCTAACAAAAAAATGTATCAGTGTAGTAATTTATCAAAGACCCCTAAATTGAAAGGTACAACTCCCTTTTAAATGCAACATTTGCAATGAGTTTGTTTTTAAGTTTTTGGGGGTATGCTCTTAACCAGAGAGCAGAAGAGGTGAACAACCAGATTGTTTAACACTTCAAACAATCTAGGTAATTTTCAAAATGAAGATGAACACCTAATATAAAAAATATTCTAACTTGAGTGCAAGAATAGAATCATCCAAGACTAGCTACAACAACATGGGAGGAGAAGGAATGACTAAATCGACAATTCCTAGATTGCTAAATTAACTGAGATTTGACAATAGCCAAATTATCCTCTTTTTAGCTACTTCATTAATCAAATTCTAGACTTCTCATGCAATCAAGTGAGGACACATGAACTAAAGTTCACAACACAAGGGAAAAGAATAATACTTCTGCTAAGGAAAGTAAAGCTTACAATCCACTAAGATGAAAGAAATAAAACCAAGTTTACTTGCGATCATTTAGTTTTCAGCTTCAACACATTCAACCCATTTATCATACAGTAACTAAATGAACAACAAAATTAAAATGTAGACTTAGAGTCACACACAGTAGTCCCAACTACAAGGTTTTGCCACACAATAATTTTTCTATCTTATTAACTTCTCAAAAAGTTACATATATAGGCCTTTTCAAAATGGCTAGTTACATTCAATGATTATGTTGCAAAGAATCTTTGAATGGAAGTGTCTGTTACTGAGTCTAGCCTATAGAGGAAATGCCAAAAATGGCTACAACAGAGAAATGATATATAAGAGAGAGAATGACAGATGTCTTAGAGAATATCAAAGCATCATACTTTCTTTGGAGTCACTACCTTAGCTCTATCTCTTCATTGCATATGTTACTTTATCCAATTTATCAACACCTAGCATTATGATGTTGTCATCTTGAACCATCCAGTAGTCATACATTTCTATCAATTCGACCACTTTGGCAACCTTCAATTGGAACTTTTTCGATACTCGCCTTAGGATGGAATCCACTGATGAAAGCTCCTGGATCTTTGACATCTGGAAGTTGACTGGATTAGCGGCCTTATTGACAAACACTAGGAATTTTTCTTTCATAGCTCAATGTCTACCAACCGGCCATTTATGGATACATATGATTTTGTATGCAACATTTTTAAGTATTCAAGAAATTTCTCTATGACCTTTTCCACTAGGTCGTGTACATCTTTAAGCTTGTTTCTAGATCTTGCAAAGATTTCCACCATGAACTCCAAAGATTGTTTCCAATGAAACAATGACTCTTGGCCTATTTTGAGGATCATGTGGGAGATAGCAATGTTGGTCTTCATATCAATCACCTCTTGCAATAGTGCCAATTGCTCTAGAAATTTGTTTTTTGCGTTGTGGATTGTAATTTGATGACTACAAGCCACCTCAATCAATATGTCAACAACTAATGGTAGATTTCCTAAATTCTCGATGAATGGGGAACCTTGTGCCTTCATCTGATCAATCCATGATCTACCAATTTGACCAAATTGTCTTTCTTGTTGTAGCTTTAAAAGCAAGTTCATGTTCTCTTCTACATTTGGATGAAATGTGTTGGATGAAGTGCTTCTGAGTGTGGTTCTTATGTAGTCCATTATTTCTTTGTTCAAGGCCTTGAGTACCTCTTTCTCTACCCTTAATTCCTCTTATCTTCTATCTTTTCATTGGTAGACTTCCATATATTAACCATGGAACCATGGACAAGAATACCAATGTCTATCATTCTGATTTGAAAGTCATCGACAATGAGCTCATGGAACTTTCCCTCATTCTAAGGCTCTACTATTTCCATTAGCATGTGACCAGTAGAGGGATCAGTGGCTAATGCTTCTATGGACTTCTTCTTTTTTGTCTTCTTCAATGGTGGCTGAAAAGAAGTTGCCTATGTGATGAGGTCTTTGGACGAGTGAATTCCTCATATCTCCACTTCTTCCAATCAATGGTCTCCTCCAACCATGACTCGGTTGAGAGGACATTGATTACTGATTGCAAGGTAGTGGGATCAGAGAACTTCCTTGCAACTGGGGGAGCTTTCTTGCCTTGAGAAATAGTGTGGAAAGCAGTGAATTTGGTTACTGAGAGGGCCAAAGTATCCCCTTGGTAGGATGCATCTTGTTCTTGTCCATCCATGAAATTAGTGTCATGATCAAGATCGATGACTTGGATAGGGGAGGCAGGCTTAACTATTGATTTCTCTTGCTCTTTTTCCTTCTATTTTTCCTTCTCTTTCTCCCCAACTTTTCTCAAATCTGGAAGAGATCCTCCTCCACATGTAGGGGTAATCAAAATGTTCTTCTCCAAGGGTTGGTCTTTGCCTTGGCCGATAGATTGGGTTGGACTCGCAAATGTTGAAGTGGTTGTAGTGGTGGAGGTCATTGTAGATGATTTAGTAGTTCTAGAAGCCACTCCACCAGTGGACCTCATGTTTCCCATCCTTTTCTTCCTCATTCTGGTCCATTCTACCCATTTTTCCATCCTCTTAATGATTCTATGCATTAGGAGTTCCATTGTATCAATGACATGACCAATGAGAGGGGTAGACACAATGGGAGCTTCTTTAATATGTTCATAAGATGAAGGATGCATATAGTATCCATCATCTACAAGATTAGAAACATCAACAAAGTTATTATACAACTTAATTTCCTTAGTTGTGAGCTTGGGCCAATACCTCTCCTGGGTTTGGTATTCATTAAGACATCCAGCCCAAAAATCTTCAATGTATGGAACATGTTTATGGGCATATCCTGGCTTCAACTGATCTCTCACAAAGTTGACAGGGTCATACTGGGGCCTGATTACCTCATAATCAATCAGCTTGATCTTATTCTCAAAAATTTCAACTAGATTCCAAGCATCAGATCTAGAGGCACAAGAATAGGGTCCAACCACTATTAGAAAGGAAATCTAACTTTCTTCTTTATATTTGAACACAAGGTGTTCACTTATAGTATTTGTCGACACAATTTGACAAGAACAACCTTGTCCTTAGGGTACCTAGGAAGTCTTTTGGGAAAACCATCAAAAGCTTTGATCCGTAGGTAGGAAAAACTCAAGAATTGGATGAAAGATCATTCGAGCTAGCTTATAGCCAAAATTGCTTCAGGTGAAAATCTTTTCTTAGGGTAGCCTTCCTACCACAACCTCATAGTGAAGGCATCATTCACTTTCATGTACTCTTAAAAGATCCTCTGCAACTGAAGGTGTGGGTAGAACTCAGACACCCTAGTACTTTCATTGTAGTCTTCAATGCTAGGAAGACTTGACCATAGGTGATCTGTAGCCAAGGCATAGATTAAATGTGAAGACAGGTAAAATTGCTTGAATCCCTTAGCTGAATTCAACCATGAGGCAAGCTCATCACATATGATTTGGGTCCAGTCAATCTATAGTCCTTCGACACATATGGCTTGTACTAGGAAGAAATGATGCTCGATGAATTCCATAATTTCTTCTTTTTCTTTTAATCTTAGTAGTAATGCCAGGATGCCAATGATTTCTCTCTTCAAATTGGACCCAAAGAGAGTTTTTGACATCTTTCTCTTCTTTGAATGAGGTGTTTAAAACCAAGTTCTCTACATATCTTCCCTTCTCAAGGTTTTCTTCTCATTAAACATAGATGTAGAGGACCCAAAACCAATATCACAGTATTCTTCCTTCACTAGCACGTCGAATGCAGACTGCATCAAGGCCTTTTTTATTGAGAGAAGGATAGATTAGTGAAGAAGAAAGATTTTCTTCATCTTCAGATTATATCTTTTGAGGCATTCTCTAATTAGCTCTGGAGCTTGCACAACCATGAGAAATTTGACAACTTCCACCAATCCACTCTCCTTTAATTTATGGGTAATTGGGTGAATGGGCTGAAAATTAAGTCTTCTGTGAAGATAATCTAATTCATAGAACTTGAATGAATTATCAATAAGATCCTTTAATTCACTTTCCAAGCCTATAAGTTTATCATAACCTACTACCCTAATTATCGTTTACTATGATTTTATAGAGGATGCAATTCTTGATAAATAGTTGTTAAAACAATGAGGAAACAATTTTGAAGCAATTTTGATGAAATAGATGTGGAAATTGGAAAGTTGGAACCACATGAATGAAATTAAGAACAACCAACGATCATAATAGTAATATTTGCAATAAATTTGATAATTAATAGCTTTTTTTTAAAAAATTGTTTCCATGCACATAAAGATTCATAAATCCAAAAACCATATTACTTCACTTAAAGTGAATTCATATCATGAAAAGCCACTTATCGAAACAAGGGTTTTTAGTTTACTAGAAAGTGACTTGTTTCCTTCAGGATCTGGGATAAGGATTCACATGATAACTCAATATGTTTGGAGGAAAGAGCGCAGATCCATTTTTTTGCAAGCTTATCTTTCCTCTAATTTGGGATCATGGTGCAAGGAATGATCCTTTCATACCTTGGGCACTTCATTTGCTATTTCTCCACATCAAACATTCAACACTTGATTTTCTTTATGTCAAGGTTGCACCTCTACAGTTGACTTTATAGGAAGCATCTTTTGTGCATCTTCGTAGAATATTCTCATAATAGACTCATTTGACTTTCAATTTCTTTTTATCTTTAGAGAAGTAGCCTTTTATATTTCCTTAGGAAGAAAAAATCATCTAAGAGAAATGCTTTCTAAGGGAAGAAACATTCTAAAGCATTTTCCCCTTATTTTGATCAAATACCTTGAGATGAGATTTCAAGCGTAGATTCACCACTATGGGCTCAAAGTAATTATTTTCACCATTACTCATGGGTCTTATTAATGCATAAAAACTTTGAATAGAGCACAAACTATGTTGGCTTTGGAAATAGAAAATAATGCTTACATTTCCATTAGAGAGCAGCTAAAAACCCAAAGACCTGTTTGTCTCCATAGAAATAGATTTTCACCTCAGAATTCTAACTCAAGACCTTCTTGGCTCTAACTTGCAGTTTTCTAGCTCTTTACTTTGTAGGTCAAGCAAGAACACATCTATTAATGCTATCAAGACTTTGTTCTTTGGGTACATGCTTGATGAACTTTGTTGAATTGGAAGGTAGTTGGATTACTCAAAATCTGAAGGAAATGAGAATGTTGTAGTAAGAAAGAGGTTAAAAAAACAAGGAATACTCACTTCTCAATGGGAAGATGCTTAAAACATATCCCAACCAAACCTAAATCACCTAACCCCGAATGGATTAAAATGACAATAAACCTGCATGGAGGGAAATGGAATGGTAAAACAAGGGAGGTCTAGAAAAGATACAAAGTGGGAGTCTTGGGAACTTGATGAGAAGTGAGTCACCTTAAGGCTATCTTGACAAACAATCTTGAACAAAATCTTAAAGAATGTTATATAAGTTGGCAATAGGATGTTATATAAGCTATTAGATATTTGTCTGTGTTAAATTGAAATGGATGAGCATATAATACATATATGTACAAAGTAAGCAACATATGCAATGAAAATTTGGAAATGTTTCATAACCTTTGCATTAAAAATACTCATGACTGTGTTTCCTGATACAGTGTGTTTATTTTCATTTTGATTATAACCATGTATAAGTCGTAAAGCAATATAATTTATAATTTTAGAAATTGATATCCAAAAGATGTTGCAAATTAATTTAATATAAAGTGATGCATGGTTAGAAAATAAAAACTCAAACTAGGCATATTAGTATTACCACAAGATTTCAATTTAAAATCAATAGAGTAATGTGAGCCATATGTCTACTAGTTTTTGTTCCTTCAGTCAATATTATGTAGTATATATTTCTTTTTCTTTGAGTTAATGTATAATGCATTTCGTAATTGACTACTTCATAGAAAATTCCTTTTAAAATATTTCATCAAACTTTAGCTTCATTAATTTGCATCATAAAATTGGTAATAGATTTGTAAAGAATCAACTTTTACAAATATCTAATTCTTTGTTATCTTGTATTCCATTTTATTCAAGTTCAAGTGTTGTGGAAGACTCGTTGAGAATTACAAATTTGAAATGACAATTGAGAAATGATTCAAAATTGATTGGTACATTTCCATCCTTTTGACACCATAGAAAAGAATAGTTTTTGTTGTCAACTTATAGTTTAGATTTCGATTACCAATTTATGCCTTAGAAAATGAATTAATATAAGGCCATCAAGACATCTTTGTAGCAAGTTGAAAACTCATATCTAAATTTAAAATGAAAGTAATAAGCTTTCAAGTAGTACACTTATTACTGAGCAATAAGCATCCTTTGTCATCATGATTGACACTCACAACTACTTTTATTTATTTTGTATAGGACATTTCAACTTCCTTCTGACATATATTTTTTCATATCTCATCACCATCATCTTCTTCTGAAATATTCATAGAAGAACACCATTTGAGTATATTAATGCTACAACATTTTACCGATTTCTCTTCATAACATACATTGTAAGATGAAATAATTGGTTAATGTAGTATTTGACAAATGAAAGATGTATAATAAAATTAACTAGTTGTCAATGATATGAAAAATGCATCTAAAAATGAATGGTCATACTGTTGTAAATTGTATGTACATCAAAAATTTGTAATGTCAAACATAAGACTTTTTCTCAATTTGATGAGCTTTCTTCTATTGAATTTCTTAGATATTTCTATAGAAAACACTCTATAGGAAACATCATTCTTTCAAGGCATCTCCAACCAGTTGTATTTTGGTTCTTTATGTATATTACAAACTTACAGACACCATCTTCTAAATGGTAATTTTTGTAGATTGTCAGTTGGATTGATTCTTGTCAGATGAAAATAATTAGCATTTGATGCATATCTTAAGCTAAATCCATTCAATGACACCTACATCATCTTAGATAAAATTACTAACTATCATGGTCAAACTTTGAAGAATATATAAAATTCAATATTGAGACATATTAAAATCATAGCAACTAATGTGAAATCATTTTACCATTAGTCTTCAATAATTTTAGAATTTTGCAATTGAATTAATATGAACAATTTCTCTTTCAGGCTTTAATGAAGTCAAGCCATAGACAAATAGGTATTTTTAATAAAAAATTTAAATACATATGATGTAGGAGGGTATCACTTTAAAGATGCAAAAGTAAAATCACAATTTCAAGCTGATATCAAAATACGATTCTCATCCTTAGACTTGGCTTTCTTAATCAGTGACAATAAAATGGTTTTGCTTGAATCAATAATGTTGCTCGAGATCTGCATTCTCTTGGTGCTTTATTTTATTGTCAATGAGACATATTGTTTCATGTTGCTCATGGCTTGCACATTATTGAGTTAGCCACGATCTCCAACAAAAAATAAAGTAAGCTAGGTTAGTCATGGCTATATGACTACTGTAATAGTTCATCTTCTCACACAATACATTGAGAACCTATATTATTTTATTGATAATAGTAATCTTATGTATTAAATTACAAATTTATAAGTTAAACTTGTTTTTATTAATTTTTAGTATATCCTTAAATATTTCAATTGCTTTATAGAATTTATTTGAAGAATGAGTCATATGTTCCATGAACTGACATGACAATTATACAATGACCACAATTGCAATTGTGCACCAAAAAATATGGTCATAAACAAAGTGGATGAACAATTGATCTACAGACAATATAAAGGTGTGAGAAAGCGTCCATGGGATCACTATGTTGCAGAAATAAGAGATCCAACAACTAAATGCAGATGTTGGCTAGGCACTTTTGCAATTGCTAAAGAGGCTGTTATTGCATATAAAAAAGTTGATTTCTAATGGAAACAAAGAAATATACTTTTCTTTCTAGATCTCATACTTTGAAACAATATAATTATTTACATGGAAATAAGAAAATTCATGAAATAATACACTCTAAAAAGAAACAAACCTCGAAATTTACTACAAGTCCTAACTATTATGAACAAGTAGATCATGGAAATCTATACTTACTGAATTCCCCCTTGAAAGGAACTATTGTCTTTTGTATTGTTTCTAAAGATCCTAATAAAAATATCACACTAATGTTCCCTCCCACTGTATTAGAAATGCAACATAGCCAATCTATCTCTACTCCAATTCATATTGTCAGTGAGAGTAATGAAGATGACAACATCTTTGGACATGTACCCAATTCTTCTTTACTAGTTAATTCCTTTGGAGACCTTGGACTCTTAGATAATGTTGTATAAAGATACTTACTAAAGCAAGACAAAATAAATTGTAAAGAGGAGAAGTTGAAAGAAAAAATAGTGTTGCACCTTCTTTAATTGGTGAAAGTAAAGAAAAAGGTTATCAGAGGTGCAATTTTTCTAAAATTAACGAAATTGTGCTTGATACAGACAATGTTAAAGATGCATTATACAAATCCCAACAACTATACATTGGCAACAATATGTCTCATATCAACTTTTAGATTATGTTGTTTTCATTTGTCCAAAACATTCTACAAATGTATACTAACATAATATTTTCAATACTACTAATCTATTATCTTTTGAATTATCCATAGGAAGGACTGAAAAAATTGAAGGACTCCTAGATTTATGTCCCTCTTCCAAAGTCTCAGAAATCCTAGATAAAATTGTTCCTCAAATTAATTTTGAATGGTGGAAGGAACATTTTATACGAAAGTCTCAACTCCAAAGTGAACCTCTGTGTATAGGATCTTTGAAACATGAAGTAGACATGCCCGTTGGAGGGGAAAGTTTTTGCACAGAAGAATTAGGCAAATGTACAAAATGTGACCTACTTGTTAACCAAGTTGTTAAGATGGAAAAGAAACTTTTGGACCTTGAGGAAAGAATCAATCCCATTGGAAAGCAAGCATGTATACTCATGAGCATGAGTAGGTCATGAAACATAATGTTATTCTAATCATGTCCTAATATTTATAGACCCTATGTAGTAAGGCTTTGTATGTGCAAGCATTACTTAATCTTTATAGACCCTATGTAGTAAGGACTTGTATGTGCAACCATTACTGTCACTGTATGTTCTCAATCTATTATTTCTATCAAGTGGACTATCTCAACATTTTTATTGTATTCATAGTTGAGGACTTCAAACTCTATTGACATGGAAATGTACATTTATAGAATATTTTGATAAAGAAACTTACACCAATGTCACAGTCTATATGGTATTCAAAAAATAAATTCAATGTTTAAGGTTGTCAAGAAACTACACATGTATTGAATTCGTGTTGATGTATTTCCATTAGAAACTTTGAAACACGTGTTTTTCTTTCATTCTACCAATATTAAGGTTTCATTTCTCATTGTACTTGGTGACGAATTCTTAAAAAATCAAACTCTTTGAAAGCATTATGAATGTATGGTTTCTTAATACTTCACTAATGCAAATCAGACAACATAATTTAGATTTTATAATGTACTTGTAATGTCCCATTTTTTTGGAGGAGTTAATTATAAAGTTATCAATTAAATATATATATATATTACAAGGTAACTTTATATATTAAATAAAAAATCTTCTAGAGGTTGCTTGAAGAAGTGGAGAAAAAATTAAAAAGGAGGCCGACCTATCGAAGAAAAAAGAATAAATAGGCATTGAGGGCTCATTGCCTATCATCGACATTTATTATTGATTTTTTCTTATGTGTGTTGTGGAGCCTAGGGTTTTTGCAAGTAGTCACAATTGGCCATTGAGAACGAAAACTCTCAATTGGTATGCAATTTTGAGGTGTGAAAGATCACCTGAATTATTGCAGCTATGGAAAGGATATTTTAGTCCTTTCACGTGTGCTTAATTTCTAGTTTGGAGTTTCAGTTGGAGTTTCACTTTCATCATATCATCTTTAGCATTCAGTCTCCACCATTTGATCAATCCAGGTTCTTCATTTCAATCTGTAGTTGCAACAAGTTCTCAATTGTATACAACCAGTTAGGGTTTCTCTGTAATGTGCCATGTCATAATGTTTTGGTGCTGAAAATTGCCATATCATTTGTAAAAAATTTGGTTTTCATTGAATGAATACATTGGCACTATTATTTCTTTTATTCAGCAATATACTTTCAACAGTGTATTAAGTTTAGGATTTTTTTTAGTGGCCTATTGGAAAGGGTCATTACAGTGGTATCAGAGTGGTTTCCTGCTAGCCTGATAGGGTTACCTAGCCACCATTTAATTTAGTTTACAAAAGAACCAAGATAACTGATAATATGGCTAAGAGACATTCTCAAAGCCCATCCAGAAGTGTGCGAGATGATGAGACTTTACAGCAACAGGAGAGGCTTCTATAGTCAATAGACGCAAGTACACAGCCAATGATGGTTATGATGCAACATTTGATTGGGGAAAATAGGAGAAATAATCATGATACTAACCAAGCTAATAGGAGCATAGCAAGATCACAACATAGGACACAGTTTGGAACAGCCAACAGACCCACACATCCTACATTCAGAGAAGAAACTCCAGCACACACACCTAATGCTATGGTAACAGATATTGTAGATGAACTCTGACAAGCAAGGAATGAGTTGGATTCATCACCAAAATATGTACAGGATGGATGGACATTTGACAGGTGCCTAAACTATAGAGCTACAAGGCAGAAGCAAGTAGATAAACACAGTGAGTTGCAACAGGTCACCAACAAGTTAGTATTACCCACATTTGATGGTAGTGGAAAAATGACTGCTCGTGCTTGGATTCATAAGGTGGATACTTTCCTATCTCTAAAGACTATGACAGAATTTGAAGCACTCAAGTATGCCACTTTACACTTAGATGGGGCAGCACATGATTGGTGGACACATGGCATGATCACATTGCAACACAATCAGGTAACCACTTATCAGGAGTTTGTGGATAGATTAATAGAAAGGTTGATAAAAAAAATCTCAAAGTTTATTTCTGGGAGTTAGCCCAGTTGAGACAGTCAGGAGGCTTAGAACAATTTATCAACAACTTCCAGAAGCTTGCAGTGATGGTGCCTAACATTTCAGAAAGGAGGCTAGTCATTTTATTCACAGAGGGATTAACTGAACCACTCAAGGGGTGGATAAAGGCCTTTGATCCTCCTACATTATAGGAAGCCATGAAGAAAGCCCACAGTATGGAACTTGCTGCTCGAGCAAACCAGTTTAGTTCGAAGGGTTCTTCATCATTTAAAGATAACAAAGGGAATTCAACAAGGGTAAAGAGAAGGTTAGTGACTCAAAAGGCAAGCTAGCTACACCTTGGGATAAGGAAACACTTAATGACCTACGTAGGAAAAAGCTATGCTTCTTTTGCAAAGGTCCTTATGAGTTTGGTCATGATTGTCCTATGAGGCCTAAGGGGAAGGCTAACCAAGCGATGTGGGCTTATTATGAGGGTTCAGATTCAAACAGCTTAGAGCACCATGATGAGGATCCTGATGAGGCAGAGGGTGAACAAGAAGTATATAGTGTTGAGAAAAAAGAGGCTCCAAAGCTACATTTACAGGAGGCACGTATGTCTAGTATTCAGAGAAAGGGATCTTTCAAATTTTGGGGAGTCTTGGCAGGACGGAAGGTTATTACTCTATTAGATACAGGTGCCACACATAATTTCATTAATGCATGATTTGTGGAAAGGCATGGAATCATTACTAAGGAGTTTGAGGGATTGAGAGTCAAGGTAGCTGATGGATATACTCTTCGTTGTGACAGGATGGTGCGAGATCTACCTTTGCATCTAAACAACTATGAGTTTAAGGTGAACTATCATGCGGTCAACATGGGTGACATGGACATAGTACTTGGGATGCAGTGGCTACATTCTTTGAAGGAGGTTACCTTGAGATTGGAGGATATGGAGATACAATTCATGGTGGATGGCAGGACTCATGTGCTAAAGGCTATCCATAATGGTGATGTCAGGACTATCTCATTTAGGCAGTTGGAGAAATTAGCCAAGCATAATAATATAAAGTGGGCAGAAATATGCACCTTGATGCCTACCCAGGAGGAGCAACATAAGACTGAATATCATCCAAATATTCAAAAATTGAGAATCAAGTATGAGAAGGTATTCAGTGAGATTCCACCAGGCAGGCCACCAAACAGAGGTATTGAGCACATTATTGAGCTGGAGAAAGGTGCTAAGCTTGTCATGATCACACCATACCAGCACCCAAAATGACTCAAAGATGAGATCGAGAGGACCATCAAGGAGTTGCTAGTGATGGGACACATTAGACCAAGTAAGTAACCTTTTGCACCTTTTGTTGTTTTGGTAAAAAAGAAGGATGGAACTCTACAAATGTGTATTGATTACAGGGTGTTGAATAAGAGAACTATAAAGAACAGGTATCCCATCCTACGCATCGATGAGCTAATAGACGAATTGCATGGGGCTTGTTTTTTCACAAAAAATGATTTGAGATCAAGCTATCACCAGATCAAAGTTCGAGAGTAGGATATTAAAAAAATTGCTTTCAGATGTCATTATGGGCATTTCGAGTTTGTAGTCATGCCTTTTGGTTTGACTAATGCACCTACCACTTTTCAATCCACTATGAACAAGGTCCTCCACCATCAGTTGAGGAAATTTGTGCTAGTGTTCTTTGATGATAATTTGATCTATAGTAGGACATGGCAGGAACATTTAGAGCACTTGGAGATAGTATTGAGCATTTTACAGAGTGAGTCCTTGTATGCCAAGGAGTCCAAATGTGATTTTGGGTTGACAAAATTGTTGTATCTTGGACACATCATTAGTGCAGAAGGAGTGTGAATGGATCCTGAAAAGATCTGTGCTATTGTTGATTGGCCACCACCAGAGAACCTTACACAGTTAAGAGGGTTCCTTGGTCTATGTGGATTCTATCGCAGGTTTGTCAATGGCTACTCACGACATGCAGTACCCATGACAAATTTGCTGAAGCAAGGGGGTTTGTGTGGACTTAGGAGGCATAAGACTATTTTATGCGGCTCAAGGAAATAATGACTACATGCCCAATATTAGCATTGCTTGATTTCACGAAGCCATTCAAGCTTCAATGTGATGCTTCTAGAGAGGGAGTTGATGCTATACTCATGCAAGATAAGCATCCTATAGCTTATGAGAGCAGGAAACTCAGAGGGCTCGAGAGATCATTCAGCATATATGATAAGGAGATGTTGGCCATCATGCATGCCTTGGCCAAATTTAGACAATATCTTGTGGGCAGCAAATTTTGTATTAAAACTGATCATAATAGTTTGAGGCACTTTTTGGGATAGCGAGACCTGAATGATTGTCAACAAAAGTGGGTGAGTAATTTATAGGCATATGATTTTGATATCACATATGTTAAGGGGACACAGAATATTGTTGCAGATGCTTTATCCTGTAGGCCACACCTCACTTCTATGATTCAGATATCAAAGGATTGACAACACTTGATTGTAGTAGAATATGCCAAAGACATGTGAGCCTCTACTATAGTGGAGGGAACAACAATTGACACCATATACACTCTCATAGATAATTTGATCATTTACAAGAACATGATTTACTTAGCCCCAGGATCGAAAGTGAAGCAGTTAATTTTGAGAGCATTCCATACTTCACCTACAGCAAGCCATCCTGGGTACTTCAAGACTTACAAGTTAGTATAGGAGCGGTTCACTTGGAAGGGACTTAAGGCTGATGTTTTACAATATGTGCGAGAGTGTCATGTTTGCCAGCAAAACAAACAAGAGCACACTTATCTAGCAGGGCTCCTACAATCACTTCCTATTCCTGATAGGAAGTGGGAGTGCATCTCTATGGATTTTATTACGGGCTTGCCCAGGGCCCAGGGGAACGATTGTCTCTATGTGGTGGTGGATAGGCTAACAAAATATGCTCACTTCTTCCCTATCGCTACTACATACTCAAAAAATTAGGTGGCAGAGGTCTTCTTCAGGGAGATTTTTAGATTACACGGTTTGCCTCAGAGCATTGTGAGTGATAGGGATAGCCGCTTCATGAGTCACTTTTGGCAGGAGATATTTCGGTTGTGTGGCACTAAGCTTACACCTAGTACCAGTTATCACCCATAGACTGATGGTGAAAAGAGATTGTAAACAAGTGGGTGGAAGGGTATTTGAGGAATTATGTGGCAGATCAACAGTGAGCTTGGGTCAGATGGATATATCTCTATGAGTGTTGTTACAATACTACATATCATATGACTATACAAATGACACCTTTCATGGCACTTTACGATTATGAGGCACCTAGTTTCTTAGATTTTTTGTTGGGAGATAGTCGAGTACCCCGTGCAAGTGAACTATTACAAGAAAGTAAGGATATAGTTGCTACTCTCAGAGACAACATTGCTAGAGCTCAGAACTAGCAAAAGCAATATGCAGACAAGAAGAGGACTGAGCATAGTTTTGAGGTAAATGATATGGTTTACCTCATGTTGTAGCCATATAAGCATTCCACTCTCAAGAAGAGTGGTGCAGAGAAACTCAAGCCACACTATTATGGACCATTCAAGATCATCAAACGAGTTGGTGAGGTGGCTTATGAGTTGGAGCTTCCCACAGATAGTAGAGTGCACAATGTGTTTCAGGTATCATGCCTCAAAAAGGCGTTGGGTCAGAATGTGATGCCTTTTACAGTATTACCTCCCTTGGATGATGAGGGGAAATTGATCTTAGTGCCAGAATCCATTCTGGATAGTAGAGAGAAGCAACTTCGCAGGAGAGTAATCAGAGAGTATCTAGTTAAGTGGAAAGATTTACCTGTTGAAGATGCTACTTGGGAGGGAGAAGTGATTTTGCAGCATCCAGCATTAAGATTGCTTGAGGCCAAGCAATTTTAGGAGGGGCAGACCTGTAATGTCCCATTTTTTTTGGAGGAGTTAATTATAAAGTTATTAATTAAAAAAAAAAAAATATATATATATATATATATGTATATATATATATATATATATGTATATATATATATATATATATATGTATATATATATATATATATATATATTACAAGGTAACTTTATATATTAAATAAAAAATCTTCTAGAGGTTGCTGGAAGAAGCGGAGAAAAAATTAAAAAGGAGGCCGATCTATTGAGGAAAAAGGAATAAATAGGCATTGAGGGCTCATTGCCTATCATCAAGATTTATTATTGATTTCTTCTTATGTGCGTTGTGGAGCCTAGGGTTTCTGCAAGTAGTCACAATTGGCCATTGAGAATGAAAACTCTCAATTGGTGCGCAATTTTGAGGGTGTGAAAGATCACCTGAATTATTGCTACTGTGGGAAGGATATTTTGGTCCTTTCACTTGTGCTTAATTGCTGGTTTGGAGTTTCAGTTGGAGTTACACTTTCATCATATCATCTTTAGCATTCAGTCTCCACCATTTGATCAATCCAGGTTCTTCATTTCAATCTATAGTTGCAACAAGTTCTCAATTGTATACAACCAGTTACGATTTCTCTGTAATATGCCATGTCATAATGTTTTGGTGCTGAAAATTGCCATATCATTTGTAAAACATTTGGGTTTCATTGAATGAATACATTGGCACTATTATTTTTTTTATTCAGCAATATACTTTCAGCAATGTATTAAGTTTAGGATTTTTTTTAGTGGCCTATTGGAAAGGGTCATTACACTTCTTTATACTTCCACTTGTTTCAAATAGTATAAAGTTTTAATAAGTAAATGAGAAGATTTATGAAATACTATGCTCCATAATTCACAATATTCTACATATCTAGTTCAATATTGGTTCAAATAGTATAATAGTTTATGTTTAAATAACATAACCTCTCAAACAAACTATCTAATTTAATGTCCAAGGTTGTCACAAAACTTTACATGCGTTAAATTCTCATTTTCCCCTTTCAATTAATAAGTTTGGAACATGTGATTCTCATTCTATGTACCAATGTACTCTTGGAAATTTGGTGTCCACTCCCCTTGGTATATAAACTTATTGGATATTTTCATACTTGTAGTTTGAGAATATATCAATATCAACAATTAATATTAACAAGGTTTTCAAAAATAGATTGTTAAAGTGAATTGAATAGTATTTAAAGCTTCAACAATGATTATTTGCAGAGTTTACGAAACATTATTCATAAAAAGTATTTATTCGTGTCCAATTCTGTAAAAAGATATTGTTCTAATGCCTTTGAGATATCATTTTTTAAAAAATGTTATTACTCTATTACTTAAATTAACAAAGTTAATCGATTATTAGTCAATCTTATAACTAGTCATTGTTTGCCTAGATTGAAAATAATTATTTGTTAAAAAAAAAAAATTCAAAAATAGTGTTAGCAAATATATTTTAGATGAGATTTTTTTTGCTAGATGCTTGTATTTCTTAGATTAACAAAGTTGTACAATATTACAATTAGTCTATTTTACAATATAGTAAGAATAAAAGATGTTTCTTATTCTTGTAATAAATATATTACAAAATATTTCTATTCTATAACATGATTATGGAAGCTTATGAAAATAAACTCTTTCTACTTCCAATTGCTTTGAATAGTATAATAGTTCATGTGTAAATGAGAAGAGTTTTTAAATACTATGGTCCATAATTCACAACATCCTATGTATGTAGTAATATTGGTTGAAATATTATAATAGTAATGTTTAAATGACAAGAGTTCTGAAATAAAGTAACAAAATTGTCTACGAAAACTATTCTATTATACTATAAATCGTCTCAATATAAATGAAACACTAACATGAAATTGTTTTTTTATCAATGTAGATCGTCGACCAATTTGATTGCATAACTATGTCTTCCTTTTCCATGTCCTATATCAAATGGGATACAATTATAATTTAAAACAAAACTATCAACATAGTATATTTGAAACAAAAAAACAAGTAGAATTTGCAATATATCAATCCATCAAACCTAACAATCAAACTCATTAGTACAAGACTACATTATATCAACAAATTGCAAAATTCCAATCTAAAAATAATGCAAGGAGACCAAAAGAAATACAAATCTAGTTCATGTACAAATGACATTGACAAAACTCTTCTAAAGCATGGCTTATATAGGCCTGACAACTTGTAACACCCCACTAAGGGATCCAAAAGAACTAACCTAAAGTTTTACTAAGTTTGCCAAATATTTTTTTTATTTTAAAAATAACATATACAACAATTATAAAATAGCGAAAGCAATAACATACAACCATACATAAGCAACACATAACATATTACATTCCTTAAGGATCCCAAGATGTCAAATCACATTTAAATTTAAATAATACTAAGTCCAATAAATAACACATCCCCATGAAAGAATAGCTACAAGTTCAATCCATTTAAATAATATACATTTGTTCTAAATGCCACTTGGCAATAATCAGAATGCACAATCATCCATTGTACATGTCATAGGGTATGAAAGGCTGAAAGAATATACATCATATAAAATAGATTACATCATCCCTTTCAGATCCATGAAACAAAATACAATACAATAAATAAAATCATCCATCATATAGATATAACCATCCATCATAATACACAAAGATAGATTGAAAGGAAATGTAGATCAAGGAACTCTAGCCATGGCATCAATGGGTAGAATTCAATGGTAAAAGTAAAAAGCACTACCACCCGACCTTGTGGTAACCCAAAAAGGTCCACTCCCACCTCACTGAGGAGATACTCTCAAGTCCCAAACAAGATAACAATCCCAAAAATCAAAGTAATATCTAGGCCAAGGAAAACCCTAAAAGTAATATAACTCAAAGGTTCCAAGATAAAATGACATCTAAACCCAGAGGCTACAAGACACGTAGGGAATCTATAATGCTAGTGGGCAAGTGTCATTGCACGGGTCAACTCTAGGGTTACTCAGCTAGTCTTTTAATCTTTTGCCTCCCTAGTGACTCTATGCAACACTAGTATCCTTTCGTACTAACAAGGCATACTAACGATGCATGGTTGCAACCAAGTGTCCTCTCTACTCTCATCCTAGTCTGTACTAGCACTCAAGGCATGGGCGAGGAAAGACAGACTCTTATTAGGTTCATTTTACTCTCATTTAGTGTAGTGTTTTCAATTATTAACTACTTACAATGGGTTACCTGTCAGCCTCTTTAGGGCCTCAACCTCCATTGCAAGCCACTTCCTAACTTTACATACAGATAATCTACCCTAAGCTCAACAAAGAAAAAAGATCTCAAAAGACCAAAACCCATACATCAGTTCTCTAAACAAGCAACTAATAAGTATAGAAATCACTTAACCAAAGTACAAAAATCACAAATATGATCATCCTAATAGGACTGATCCAAGAAGGTACACATAAATCAAAGAATAACATCATATATAATCACCAAAGCAATACTTCCCAACCTCTGGTAAACATCCTAGGACTAGTCAATACTCTAGTCCATTCCCAATTCCAACATACAAGAAAACATTCAACCAACAGTGTAATTCATAGTTTTGTTTGATTTTAAAGAAACACAGTCTGAGTTTACAGTTAGGTTTAAGTTTTCATTTCATTGTACATTTTTTATCTAATAAATTTTACTATATTTTTCGTATAACTTAACCCATTTTCTCATTTAAATCTGAACACATCATTACCATAAACCCACAAAGCAAACATTATCTCTATACAGATTTTAAATTTTAAGTAATAATTATTAAATAATTAATTGGTAATTATTTAATATTATTAAATTTTAAATAGAGAATTCCCATAATCAATTTCTTTTATAACATTCCATCATCAATTAATTAATTTATAACTAAATTAATTAAATTAATTGTTAATAATGAGAACCCTAAATTAATTATCATGTTTTAATAATTTAAGAAATTATTAATAAAACATATAAAAAATTAACCTTTAATTAAATTACAATTTAACTATATTAAATTTTAAATATTTAAAACTTTAAATTTTAATTAAATTTAAATATAAATAAATTAAAAATTAAAAATAAATTAAACTTTTAAAAAACAATTAATAACTTTAGGCATTTTTAGAGGCCCGCTAGCCTGCAACTTTGCGGCCACAAGTATTACTGCTACCATAGGCTACGTGCAACAGTAAAACCTATCACACGCAATTGTTAATGACTGCAGGCAGGGGTGGGGTGTGGGGATTGGTGGCCTCACCACTACCTTAAACATTTTATTTCTATTATTTTAATTAAAATAAAAGCTCCCCCCGTGTGTAATAATATTTTATATATATATATATTATAAACAAAACATCATATTTCCATAAAAACTCATTATATATATATATATAAAAAAAATTATGAAAACATTCTGATAGAGGAAACCTGATAAATCGATCAGATTTATTTTCTAAAATTTTGATTTCTTTTCAAAACCCTCCTCGATCAAAATATTAATTTCTTTAATCTACATAATGAGGGTTTTCTACTATCTCAATTCTCATAATATAGACAAAATTTGATATGAATATCAATATAATTCACAATGAAAGATTCATCACAAACGAATTTTTGGAAGAGCAAATTTAACAAACATGATGTAGACAGGAATTTTGAAGAACATAATTCATTGTGCAAATAAAACACAAGACTCTACCTAAATATGATGCTAATTCACAACCACCCAAAGATTGTGAGAGAATTCTCTTTTCTCTCAAAACCTTCTCTTTGAAAATCCCTTCTCCAAAAATCCTGGTCCCTGTGAAATGAACTCTCAATCTCTAATAAGGAGTTCTCCCCTAAATTTAGGGCATTGATTGTGTGATCACGCAAGGAAACTTGTTGATCACAATCTTTTAACTCTTTATTTACTTTTTGGATATTCATGCACACTTTTTGCAATTTAAAATATCTTATCTAAATTAATTTTTCTTTCTCTCTTTAATTAATTTTCAAAGCATTTTTTGATAAAATATTTATTAACTTAAGTAATAATAATATTTAACATTTATTTTAAAAATAATCTCCTAAATATATTATCATTAAATTAAATAAATATTATTACGCTCTAAAATTAGAACTAGAAATTTTTCTTTAAATTTAATTCTTCTATTTAATTAATTTCTCAATTAATTAAATATTGAAATTATCTTAATAATTTTCCATTAAATTAAATCATTAAATATTCTTTTAATTTGACTTAATTAACAAAAAAATACCAAAGACCTACAAGGCGAAATATGAAAACCCATCATAAAATACCACATACAAGATCAAACTTAAGGGTTATAATCACGAATTTACGTCATATAACGAATTTGGAAGGGTAATCATCTCAAATACTTGTCCTAATTTCTCGAAAAAATGGTTTTTAAGGTCAAGATTTGGACTCAAGAATTTATCTCCCCTCTCTTACCATTGAGATATTGTGATAGGGTACACTCATCCTGGCAATTCAGGGAAGTCGATACCTGGTACCTGCAATCTACATAAAATCCATGCATGTACAAGCACATATATTCTAAACTAAACAGGTAATGACAAGAAGTACTAGTGCATCATGTAGATCCCAACTAGCAGGTGACTACGACTCCCTTCCTTAACCACATCAGAAATGTCACACATAAAGAAAAAATACACGCACACCATACACATGCAGTATGGGGTAAGCATCCATAGAAAACATGTATAAATAATCCATCTAACTAACATCATTAAATAACTAAAATCATTGTAAATAATCATCATCAAAGTATAATCATGCATACATGAACTAACTGGTACCAAAGTAGCCTCATCATATAATCAACTGATTATGAAAACAATATCCAATAATCTAGAAAATAATGCTAGATCATCAAGCATAAACATAAACTAGCCTAAAAGAGTTTAGCAATAATAACTGAATGTAAACTAGGGGTAGGCACTACACAACTTCAAATATAATGTCGATGATTGTTTATTTGATACATTTGAATATCTACAAAAGTTCTAATATATGTCAATTGAAATCCGCAATGGAACAATAGATTTCTTCATGTTACTTGCCTCCAAAATTGTGATGAGGAAGCTATCAATTCCTACAACCATGAACTACATCCTGAAAGCTTGAAAGAGCTCCACAATGTAGAAGACATTACCACTTATTTGCAAAGAATGCAACTATTTGCAAATGCATCAAATAAAGTAGAAGAAAACGGATTGTGGGGTGATATATTCTCCATACTTTGGCTATCAAAGTGGCTTAATATTTGTATTTGTGTTTGGTCAATGTCTTATGGAAAATGATATCTAGATTTCAACCATGAACTTGATTCTACTCCATACAATATCCTATTTCATGATGCAAATCCTCTTTCTAGTCACTTTGAACCATTGCTATCCAGTGTGATCTTAAAACAAGAACAACGTAATATTAACTTGCACAAATTTTTTAAAATATAAGAAACAATGACAAGACACAATTAAAAGAAAAGAAAAATTAATTAAAAAAACATCCAAGAGCCATAATTTGACTAGCAATGGTAAATTGAATATTGGTAACAATCAAGACAACATAACCTTGCGTGCAATGAAAAGACTAATTAGGAGTAAAGCTTGGAAAATTAATCAACAAACAATTACAAACGAAACTATTAAGAGTTCCCAAGCCAACAAAAATATTAAGATAAAAACACAAATACAATGCACAATAACAATAAATAATAAAAGGAAGTCAATGAAGATAACTATGACACCAATAGAGAAATATTTTTTTGCAATAGAAGACACACCAAAATATCCTTGCACAATTTGTCAACATCTCAATTTCAAGAAAGATATAAAACAATTTAAAGAGACGCATAGAGTTGCATACTACAATTTGACTAAATCTTACTTGTCATTACTTACCGACTACATATGTAAAATATGCAGCGATTCTCTAACAAAAAAAAGTACCTAAATATGTTGTTCCTCGCAGGAACACTTAGTTTCATTGAGAACTACATTTGCACAAATTTGGGGATTGAGATTTAAGAAGTCTCAACTTGGTCTAACTAGTTCCATCATAAATATCCCTGTAAATGTATGCAATATTCAAAATGCGCTACCACTATCAGTATCAAACACTACAATAGTTGCAGTGGCTCTTAAAAGACAATTGTAATATAAAAATGTATTCCAAAATGGTATGGTATGACCAAATTTTATAATGCAAGCTTTATTTGAATTGAGCAACACAACCCTTTACCAAATGAAAAATGTAAAAAATAAATGAAAAGTGGATACAAACATTACACATCAACAATGATGATAATTCCTATCAAAATGAAAGATGTTCTAAATCTAAAAGTCAAAGCAATGTTGAATATGACAATCCAACTGATTCTCTAATAAATAGATACACATACTCTATGTGTATCCATAATATGGATGAAAAAATCATTCAAATTGCTCCTATTAAAGACTACTATCCTATTGAAAATTTCAAGGACAAGTGCACAGAAGAAATGAATTTTCCAACACTTTTCTCAGTGAGCCACACAATATTAACATAATGAAAAAGTCTAGTTATCAAAAAGTGGCACAATGGAAACTGTTTCATTACAATCAAGATTTGGCACTTCATACAACAAATCTTTTTTTTAAGACCATAAAATACTTATACATCGACTGTTATTGACAATGTGGATATGAATTAGAAAAGGACAATTAAAAAGATGCAAGTTACTCGTAAAAGATGTAAAGCAAAAGCCAAACTTAGAAAAAATATTAAAATTTTGACATTGGATATGTAGATTCCAAAAGAATCCAAATATCCCATGACTATATGAATCAATTGAAAAAATATATATTTTCTATGATTCGACAACTCAAACCACCTACATTTTTCCTCACTTTTACAAGTGCGGAAGCGAATTGGGAACCTCTAATGTCAACTCTCCAATATTTGCATAAATTATGACAAGGAAAAATGAAAATAAAAGATACATTTCAATGCAATGACACTAAAAAAATAATACTTGTCAAGAAAGACCCCATAACATGTGCAAGGTATTATTGACATAGATCAATGCTTTGAGAAAACCACTATTTCTGGAAACTTCATTATTTGGAAAAGTAGCAGATTATTTTTCGGTGATAAATTTCAAAATAGGGGAAATGAACATGATCACATGCTAATTTGGGTTAAAAATGCACCAATTTATGGTACACAAACCAATGATGAAATAGTAAACTTTTTCAACACGCACATAAAATGCAGTATTGATAACTTACAATCACACTACGCTATTTTCAACAAACATCACTATACTAGACAATGCAAAAGAACTTTGTATAGAAAATACAATATAATTTTTTGATCCCCCATCTACCAAATACAATGATTTTGGACCCCTTGTCTAATACTTGGATTCCACTAATAACACAACCGCCACTCAAATTTTCCAATCTTTGGAAAAAAGAGACTACAATAATTGCTTCACATTTTAAGTGTTCCTAGATGAATTACAAATAATAGAGAGTGAGTGCATTATTTCACAATGATCAACAATAGACAAGCCAACCCTATTCCTTCAAAGAAATCCTTCACAAATATGGAATTATAGGTCCTACAAACAAATGCCAGAACTATGAAGAGCTAACACAGACACCCAATTTGTGTTAAATTCATATGTTGCTACCATGTATTGTAGCTCATACATGGTAAAGGTTGACAAGTCTATGACACACACATTCAAAAGAATACAAGATGATCACCCAAGTGAAAATATCTAGACATAGTTAAAATGATAACAAAATTAGGAAATTCTTTACTAAATTTGCAATAAATGTCAAGACAACAAGCTGTACATTTAGTTCTATCACTTCTCCTCAATAAGAGTTCATAAAGATGTATTTTTATTGATACAAGATCAGACAATAATCAAATATTTGTACTCAAATCTACCTCAAAATTAAACCAAGAAGCAAATGACTCAGAAAATGTAATAGAAAAATCAATAATAGACTACTAGAAAAATTGAATTGAAAGTATACATGGCATATGCCTAGCTAAGTTCATCTCAAAATATAATGTAAGAGGAAATAAGAAGAAGGTAAAATAGAAAGAAAGTATTATACAGTTTATTAATTACAATAGACACAATGATTTAGAAAACTATTGTAGAGAACAACTACTTCTTTTCGTACCATTTATAGGAAATGAATCTCAATTGGAACAAAATTTCAAATCTTGGGAAATTGCATTTACTTTTCATGATGATACAATAAGATGAAATAATTTAAAATTCTATTACAAATTAAATCAAGCATGGGGTGACATTGATAAAGAGGCTATGGAAATCAATATTCGAATGTTACAAACCAATCATGATGATAAAATAAATCAAACACTTGTGATAGATGATGTATATGAAATTCACGTTGACATTCAAATAACAACATATAACAAAATGACAAATACAACATATGTAGGATTTGAAATAGGAAAGCACACTGAAATACTTGATAATGTTGAATCCTTTAAAATTAGACAAATGCTAAATACATAGAAACAAGCAATATTCAAAGACATTGTGGGCGGAAAGGTCAACAACAAAATACCAATTTTCTTATTCCTAATTGGAGGAGCAAGCACTAGTTAGACCTTTACAACAAATGTGACCTATCAAGCACTCTTGCATATACATAACAACACTATACACAAAAACCCTGATAAACCAAAAGAAGTAGTTGTAGCTTATACATGAAAAACAACATATAACATCGGTGGGATGACAATAAATTCAGCATTCCATATTCCTTTCAATAAATTAGAATTTCTAGCACTGAACAACAACACACTAGACAAAATGTCAAAACATTACAAATTAGAGTTATATTGATTGATAAAATATCTTTAGTAGGTTCAACTTTCCTATGCGCTAAATAGACAAATGACTAAGAGAAACTATGTGCACACCAAAAAGTTATTTTGGCAACTTGGAAACAATTTTCTATGGTGACCTATATCAAGCCCAACCAGTTCTTAACTCTTCTATATTCAAAAATAAGACTACAAACAAAGACTTGATGCTTACAAATTTTGGAAAGATAACATAAAATGTTACACACTGCATAGAACAATGCGTCAAAAAGATCAAAATTTTATTCATATACTAAATAAAATTTGAAGAGCAAAACAAATAATGGATGATATAAATTATCTTAAATCATCAATGCCTATGACCAATGCCAAATGACTCCACACTTCCTTTCCTTTTCTATAGGAAAAATCACGTATATGTACACAACCAAGAAATGTTAACAAATATGTTTGGAGAAGTTATTCTTCTAAAGGCCATAGACGAATACAAGGACAACATAAATGGCATAAGACTCTACAACCATATGGAAACTCTTCCAATTGAAATACAACTAAAATGAAACATGTTGATAGAGTTATACTCAGGAAACTACAATACAAGTGATGGATTAGTCAATGGTTCTGACAAAATATTCAAAGATTACACAAATCACAATAATTTGGACATTGTGTGGATCAAATTTAATGATTCTAATGTTGGTCATCTTCAAAGATTAAAATATGCACAATACTACAAGTAGTGCATTGACAAAGAATGGATCCCTATTGTATGAATTGCAAGACCAATCCAAAAAATCTCAACAAGCAAATAAATTACAATTAGAAAACAATTTCCAATACAATTAGCATGTGTACACACAATTCAACGATGTAAGGCATGACAATGGAAAAGTTATCTTTTGATCCAATCGGTATAAAAAAACATGGAATAGCATATACGACATTATCATGTACAAAAAACATTAGAAAATATTTATCTCATAAAACCTCTCACTCCCAAACATTTCTACGTAAAACTAACAATTAACATGGAAATTGAACGTTTACAGACAATTGCCTATTGGAAACTTGACAATAAGGCTTCATGCACAAATCATACAGTACATTTTCTATTGTGCACATTAAACACATGAAGTATACATGAGAATGAGAATGATGTATTCAATGATAGTGAGATTATGTCATCAGATATTATTTATTTGCAAGAAATTCACATGAATTCAATTACCCAAAATACCATTTATAAAGACTTCACTATTAACTTCATCCATGAAATCCATGGCATTATGACACTGGTAAGAAACAACATCAATGTAACGAAATCATCAAGTCACACATTAGAACATGCAGAGAGAATAACATTGACCATAACAAAATTTAGCAATATATTGAACATTTGCAATATCTATGTAAGACCAAATATTCCCTTCACAGACATTAAAAATGTTTTAGACACTCTAACTTGTAAAATGGATCCAACTGCACTTACCTATATTGTAGGAGATTTCAACATTTACATTTTATCTACTACGAAAAACACAAACAAATAATAGGTTATATGCAACATATTCAATTCAAATTTATGCTCGAACATACACAGCATGAATAAGCCACTCATCGATCACATTTGGTCAAATGAAACATCAAATGTATGCTTTATTTGTAAAATAGAGGCGTATTGGTCACATCATTTCTCTACATTTCTTCGAATACATCTAACCAAAATAATGACTATATTAAAATAATGTCATTTCCTTCACATTATCACACAAATTTAAATATTAGGTCGACATTTTTCAATACCAACAAATATTGTGATCCAACAAAAATAAATGCAATATTACAATATTTACAAGAGAAAGGTCCACCCATTATTTGATGACAAACAATTTGGAAATACATGTTTGGTAAAGTAATAGTTCACATTTGGATATCAAAATTCAATAAATGTAAACAAAATTTGAATGCTTACAAGTCTTACAAAGCAACATGCCAATTCACTCTTAGTGCAATTTACTCATAGGAATCAATGGATGCAAACAAAAGAGTAGGAAAAAGCACACAAATGAGGCAAGAGCAATTGACAAAAAGGTAAATCCCTACTTGCTTTCATGAATTTTTACATCTTTCATATTTACATGGAAAATGAACTAATAGAAATTTCATTCGAGGACAAAAGTGGAATCTGTTGGCTGCATTTCAATTGAAGAATTGAATGGAAGAAAATAAGGCAACACATTTGAAGGATATGTCTTAGTTGTCTATAAAAAAAACCTTGACAATATCAACAAAACACGTGAAGTGCTACAAGAAGATCTAACAGATCATAAAGTAGAGATGATAATAACAATGACTATCAATGCAAACCTGGTACATCAATATGGAGACAAAATAGTTACTAGGAAGGGTGTCTATATAAAAGGATTTGAAATTGCACCAAAAATAGACTACGATAGAGGAGATTGTGATTACATTCTTCTACTAAAGGAGACAAGAATAGTGGAAACAATCAATCACATATGCAATGACTATAATTTCATTCCCATCACTACAATAAGAGACCTCCTTAGGAGCCAAAAACTATCCTATTGGAACAATAGGTGCATTGGTGGTTGCAACACAAAAACAAGATAATGTCAACATTCTAGAAATAAAAGATGGCTATATAAAGCACATATAAAAGGAACAAACAATTATTACTTCAATTAGACTTACTACATTTACAACAACATTCATTTGCACATTTCTCCATCCAATATTTACTACTGTGCATCTATTTATTTTTGGCAGCTAGAAATCCATCCTAGTTTTCTTTAGCACTACACCTCTATAGAAGAACAATTTGCTTTAAATGAAATTCCCGCAATGCTATTCATAAATATTGTTGTAAAAACTGACAAAAAATAGATACTTTGTATAGGGTTGTCCACATTTATCTGCAAGCTAAATGATAAAGTGACATTGGAAGTGTTACGTATGCAAAAAATAACAAAGGTATTGTAAAAGAAATTTTTTAATTTTAAATAATTCACTATCAACTGAAACCAACACTTAGAATGTACATACTACAACACGTACATGGAATATGAAAGATCACAAATCCATTTTCCACTCCATTTAGTGCCTTCTATCCAAACTGCCAACACAAATTCGAAGGCTATGGAATCCTTGATGAAGATACCGCTCACTGCAATGGATGCGAGTAGGATGTCAATTATGTGCACAAGTTACACCTAAAGACATTGTTTTTTACTGAAAATAAACAACCAATCCAATGCTTCATTGAAAGCTCATTGATTGATCAATTAATCCCAACACTCCATAGCATCAACTTTCAGGACTACATGCACAACAAATCCAAGGTTTTACTAACACTAACAGAGATTTCCATTGAAGGTACTTTTACACTTACCAAAGCCAATGCAATCTTGCATGTCAACCTAGTGTAGACCTCTCAAATAGGTCAAAAAGTAAGCTAAACAATTCAATCAAGAAAGCAATACAAAGAGCAATTATTTCAAAAATGTTCAATATGTGAGAAAATGTTATATAACATGATTCTTATTCCAATTTTGTAGGATAAAGAATAATAATAATATGTGGACAACCTCAGGTCAACAAGTTCTGGTGGACAATTTCATGAAGCTATGATAAACATCTTGTTATATCAATGACATGCTTACAGACACTAGTCTAGTAATAGCTTATCTTAAATATAAGACAAGACTTTGCTACATTATATGTAGACATCATAGTACTCTTATTTTCAGACATGTTTATTTATTGTTTCACATGTAATGTGGTAAGAACATTTTATTGTCTTGGTTGTTATTTTCAATGCCATGGTTGCTCAAAATCTATTATCTCTGTCTGTTTATAAGTTGTATTAGTAATAAGTCATCAGATTATGATGATGATAAAAAATCCATTCTACTAGTTTAAAATTATTATTAAACATATTGGACATGCCAGTCATCAGATTAAAATATAAATTACTATTTAATGTATTACAGTTCCAGCAAGCAAAACCTTCAAAGATGATTTCACAAATCGAACACCAAGTCCACATACTAGGGCTTGTTAATTTTGTATTATTGATTTTTTTCATTTTGAAATAGATGGTGAAGTATTGCATTAACTTATTACAATCCGTTCTATCATCTACACTAAATTAATTATGAACATTTTACAATCATTCAATTCCTAAATTACAAGAACCCTTTGTACCTCTCTTCTTCAGTAGTCCAATGCTCCTATCTTCCTCAACTAGCTCCCCAGGAATGCAACTGTGTAGGTTTTGGAATAACACACTTTTAACTTCTTTGTGAAATCTTATATTTTTTTTTCACCTAATCAATGCTTTCTAACTGATATAGATGAGATGACATCATGACTACTACTAATATGATGATGGCTGATTTACAAAATGGTCATGACCCAAGAGCACTTTCTTTCAATCTCCATTTCATTTGATAATTCTTCAGCTTTACTTTAGCATTAGGCAAATTGAGAGCAAGTACATAATTTCAAAAGTTTTTGTTAATTTAAGGGTTCATATCTACTATCTAATGTTGTTGAATGACACTTTTCCACGAAGTAGTAGCCTCAAGATAGACATTTATACCCAACGACCTTCTAGGTGATAAAAATATCATTTACAACTGTCATTTCCTTAAGAACGGACAATGCCAAATGTCAGTACACTTCATTTAGGACACAAGATTTTCATGGACAATGAATCTATAAAAAGAAAGCTCTTTGAGTTACATTCGATGATCCATATCAAGATGATAAAAAGATGTTACTACAGAGCGTGATCTAGATTGTTCATGCAAAATCTTGTAGAGAATTTTTTTAAGAATCCTTCTTTTCTTAAATACAAGCTTCGGGATACTTTGACAGTAGCTTAGGAAATTTATTCAATTGCTTTGTCATGGATCCTACCTTTAACCAGGTCATGTATTACTATGTATAATGCAATCTATTTGGCAACATTAACAAAGCCACAAAATGAATTTTGTCATAGAAATATATGACCTACCTAATGTAAGTAACTAGCAATTAGTTAAAAGAAAAACCATTTCATTAATAAGCAATGAATAACTTGAACAAGAAACATTTGACCTACTTACATTAATCAATATAAGAGCCAAACTATCCTTGACAAATGGATGACTTTCCCAAACTGGATGACTTACTGGTCAACATTGCACCATAATGAGTATCAAAACTTGTACTAATATTTCTAACACAATTAGAGGAATTAGGTTTTTTTTTTTTAAATATTGTACAATTTTAGGCCTCTTGCTCTAAAGTTGGAAAAAAATCTCCATCTCTCCACCAAAGGAACCTGGGCGTAAAATTGATCATATAATTCAAGCCTCTGATTATTTGCTTCTCTCTCTTACACACACATGAAACATATGACATATTACTAATACACATCAGACCAAAAAAATTGAATTAGACACAAGAAAAGTTGCTTCTATCCTCTCTTTAATTATGATTACAAAATTTTATTCACTTGCATATCGTTTGCTACAATATTTCTCAATCTCCTCAACACTTCTACCTGCAATTTGCACACCTATCAAAGCCCACCTGTTTCCATATCCATTAATAAAAAAACATAAAGAATCCCAAATGTACCTCAGGCCAAGTAGATTGTACAATATTTTTTAGATTTGAGATTCTTTATATCGTAAAGGCAATGTTATTTAGATTTTGTACTTGTTAAAGGATATGTTGTGGTATTGGATGTTAGTTCATACCTCTTACAAATTTTAGTTGTCAATAAATCATTCAAATTATTACTTATATTTATATGAATAAAATTGTTTTATAGAATCTCTCATAAATTAGACAATATATTGTTTAGAAAAATATACATATTTTATTGAACTATTGTGCATAAGTTATAAATAATTACTCAATTTTATTAAACGATTGTGCATTATTGTCTTTAATTGCTTTAAAAACAAGATAAACTAGAATAAGCATCCCTCAAGTTCCATTAATTGTACTAAACAAAGTATATAGAAAAAACAAACATTAATTAAATTCATTGTTAAAAAAATTTAACAATTAAGGCAAATGACTTCACTTACTATTCCATACTATTGCAAATATAAGTATTTATTAAATTAACTAGATCAAATTGCAACTATAAAATTAAATAAAACTTTCAGCAGGAACTAGATGCTTTGCGTCCTTGTTCAAATAATCTTTTTTATTATGTTTACTTGAATCTTGAGCAAGGATATTTGGTGATACCAATAGTGGAGTACGAACACTCAAAGCCATTGATTGTTGAGTCAGTGATGATTTCCACAAATAGAGTGCCCTTGCAATTGCAGTTGACAATACTTTTGCTAGAGATATCAACAATCAATTTGTCCACTAGTGGATAAAAATTCACCACAATCGTAGAGAGCGAGTCTTTGAGTATCTCAGCCACATCAAAATCTACATTAGGAGGCATTATTTAAGTATAAGAGATTGCATAATGGAATCAAACCATATAAGTAAATCACATATTTGAGAGCCAAGACAATGTGTAGTAGATCTTTCAGGCTTCACAAGCACTTTTGTAGGACTCCGATGAAGTGGACACAATAGAGTGAAGATAGGCACATGTAGACACAAAGAATGACACATTTATTACTAATAGATACATGTAGACATAGTTAATCACACCTACTATTCTCTCAATTGACATGCTTCCATTTCTCTATCTTTAATTTATGTGAATTTTTTCACTTTAAAAATAGAAAGGACTGCCCCCAAAAAAGTTTAGAACCAATAAGAAAGCTCAAATACAAATCTTAAATTTTAGTTTAATAGGAAGAATTATTCAAACTATAGAATAAGAAAAATAATTTGAAGTTTGCACATTTTCCAAGGACTCAACTAATAGTGAAAAGAGCTATTGAAAACTATAGTCTCCCACCTTAATGACAGGGACTAATAAGTTAATCTATTTTGAATTCGTATTCCTTCTAATTACAATTATCTCTAATTCAAAGTTGTTATGTCTTTAAATAAATACTCATAAATTATATATCTTCTTAAGAAATTAATATTGAAGTAAAATTAGAGATAAGAAAGGTACAACAAAGAAATTTTAACCGCATTTTTCTAAACAAACATAGACTGATCGAAAGAACAAAACTTGGAAGATTGGAAAATTTATTGGGCACAACTAAGAGCCAAACCTTTGCAGCAAGGATACCATTCAATAAGTCAAGGTCATTCAATAAAATCGTCTCTACAATTATATAGTGATCTCATTTAGTTTGGCATCAAAATTTATCATTAAGTAATGACTTTTACATGCAGGATGGCAAATTGTTTACATGATATTAGGTCACCACCAAGGGTGAGATTAAACCAGTTGCAAGGCAACGATTTTGAGCCCATAAGAGCATATTTAAAAATCTGACATTGGGGCAAGCAAGTCCGCAAATAAGCGAAACATTTCTATAGATAATATACTTGATAAGTTGTGAAATAAGTACCTAATTTATTATTTCTTAATATAGTTGATATTTGAGTAGGTCAAGGTGGTTATTCTAGTCATTTATTAGATTTATATCACTAGAGTGATAATAAATTATCAAGGAAATACACTTTTTCCTAGGTAGAATGTCATATGCAATCAAACATATTAAATATTGCAATTTGAAAAGTGAATCAAAGAGATATTAATTTATTTTATTACTTTTTATATCAAATATTGTTATTGTATTTGCCGTAGGCTATACTATTGCAATCAGTTGTACTTAACTAGTTATTAAATTTTTCTATCTCAACTAATTAGATGTAAGTATTTTTCATTTTAATTTTTTTAGTGTTTATTTATGAGATTTTTAATTTTTAAAATTAAAAAAAAAATTTACTTAAATTTCATCGGTTATAAATTTGGGTCTTATAGGAGCGGATTTTGAGGAAGCACTGCTGATATTTTAGAATGTAAAAATATTTTGTTATGTAAAACTATTATATCAATAATATGTTACTATACAATTATTTTAATAAAATATTTTTCTTTTATAATAACTTGTGATTATATTTTATGAATAATATTTTATATAATATGTTTTTAGTTTAAATAAAATATTAATACTTTAAGATACAACTTAATTAGTTATAATAGTACAATGACATTTATATTTAATTATAAATTATTTTTAATTATAATTTTTCATTAAAAATATCTTTTTTCTAAATCAAAAATTAGATTTTTAATGTAAAAGTATAATTAAAAAAATTTAAAAATTAATCAAATTTTATAATGTAAATTAAATATTAATATAATTATATTAAAATTTACCAAACTTTTAACTTTACTACTCTATCTAATATTTAAGCTATTATAAATAATGGCAAATACATGCCACTATGTGGCACTTGTTTGTAGTTGGTGGTCATGTTTCAAAAGAAGCCTAAAATATTTGGCCCCTATAAAATTTCTTTCCAAAACGTCATACTCAATTTCATCTATTTTTTAGGTTCAAAAGTTATCCAAAGTAAAAACCTTAAATAAACTATCCGTCCTTGTATTTTATCATTACCTTTTTATTTCACTTAAAAGGACGGGTTTATTTTTATGTTCGGTGGAGCTATGTTTCCTCATCTCATAACTTAAGCTGTCCCCCACAGATTAATTTTCTCTTTCCTAAGTTTGAGCTTGTTACTCGTGGTCATTTTGGTCTTTTTGTCATCTTAAAGGTTTGATCCAACAATTCTCACTCTCATATTTTGAGCCTATCATATCTCTAAACCATTGTGAGAGGGAAGCATCTACACAGCCAACAAAATAATGTGTTTAACATTTTGTTATTATTTATTATTTAATTTAAAATTATAATACTACTATTTTAGTAATTTTAAATAATTTAGCTGATAGGCTATTTGTGGGAACTTTGTTCCCAGAAATTAAATTTTTGACATAAAATTTGCAAGAGTTTGACCGAAAAATTGAAAATCCTTCCTGTTAGTTATTTATCGGCCAGTTTTTAACTCTTGCTTTGATATTTATTAGTTGTTATCTCCATTTTTAACTATTGTTTTTCTTTTTCTATTTATTAGTTGTGATCTCGACATTAGCTCATGTTTTAGTTAACTTTTGATTTTTAAAATTGATTTAAATTTTAGTTTTTAAATTTTTTTTTTTATATTAGTTTAATTTTTTCTTTAAATAATATTTTTTAGTTTCTATAATTTATTTAGTCAATAGAATATTTATTAGACATTTTTTTTTGGATTTTTCTTATTAATTTTTCATAATAGAATTTTTGATGGGTTTTTTAAATGATTTTTTTTCATATTTGATAAATTTGATTTAAATAAATAATATTTATTAATCTATTTAAAAGATTTTAGTAAAATATTATGTTATTTAAATTAAAAATTATTAAAAATCTAATTTGTTCATATAAGATTATAATTTAAATATCCACTTTTAACTATTGTTTTTCTTTTCTTATTTATTTAAAAAATTATTACTTGTAATCTCCACATTAGATTATGTTGTGATCTTTATTTATTAAACTTTTGATTTTTTAAATTGACTTCGGTTTTAGTTTTTAAATTACTTTAATTTTTTTTATTTTTTTTATTATTTTAGTTTTTTCTTTAAATATTGTTTTTTTAGTTTCTATAATTTATTTAGTAGAATATTTGTTAGAGATGTTGCTATTTTTATTTTTTTTCTTTTTTCTTTTTGTATTTCTCTTATTAATTTTTCGTAATAATTTTTTGATGGGTTTTTTTTTTTTAATGATTTTTTTTCATATTTCATAAATTGAATTTAATTGTAAAATATTGAAATTATTGAACACGTTTCTGAAGCAATATTCAAATTTCCTAAATATTGTAAATTTTATATCTTTGTTTTAATCTTCAACTTTTTTATTTTTGTATTTTCATTTTTAAAAAACTTATATTTACATTATTTAATGTTCATTCTACATTTTTCTCTTAAATCTCATCTCCTATTGGCACACTTGTTGCATGTACAAAAGCATGTGAATGCTAGTTAATTAATTTCCATATACAACCATTCTATTGGTTGTATAGGAGTGCGAAACACCATGGCAAGAAATCAATAGTCCTCACATTTTCACAATATGACTAGGGTTTGTTTGCTAACCACTGCGAGAATGCGAAATCATTACATGTATCCCTACAATTTGTTCTATGGTTCGTTGAGCCTGTTTTAACTGTGGTTTTTTTATTGGATCAATTGTCTGATAAGCTTTATAAGATTCTTCCATGTGGTAGGGATCGATGGTGTACATTAGTGGGGCCATGAGCCATAATGTGAGATGTGGACACGTGTGCAGTCATTTGGTTTGTGTTGAATTTTTTATGAGTTTCTTTCTCATTTCTTATTGGTTGGGAGGTAGACCCAGAATGTTGAGGTGGGTTTCAATGCCAGTCAAAAATATTTATGACCGTTGATCTAGTGATGATAAAGATCAACAATTATATTTTAAAAGACACAAATCTACACCAAGTAGCCATTCTATTCCATAAATATGAATTTAATGCACATGCTTCACAGTTTTGTTGAGTTTTGCGATGTGGTTTAAAGCATTTCTTTCTATTTTTTTAAAGCATAAAAGAGATTGACCTTGCATCTCAGAGCTCTATGAGTCAGAATTGTAAGGAAGTTAAGAGAGCTGAGAATCCTATTGTGCAAAAAATTTCAAGTAACATGCCCTAATTATGAATTTCTAAACTTTAGGGTTTCTTATATCTATGGTAGGGTTTTGATTGTTTACAGTTTGTATCCAGTTGTGGTAGAGGTAACGTGGGAACTTAAGTTGTGATAGACTATTTAAGTAAGAACACTAGATTGGTTGTGAGAATTGTGACTTGTCAAAATGACACCTAAAAAGGAATTTTTAGGGAGTTTTAATTATGATGATAGAAACCTTTCTGATGATCTCCTTGACTAGTTGCCCAAGTTGTCTAGGAATAAGGTACCTACTCCCTTGTCATTAAAATTTGGAAGTGAAATGTTCTCTAATCTAAGGGATAATTTTTTGTTGGGTCCAAGACTCTTTTATGCCTACTCCATGGTTAGATATTTTTAGGCAATGGTATGGACAATGGGATATAGGTGATCCTCCATGGAATGCATAGAAATATGATTTGCAAAAATTAGTTATGCCCACAGTTTTCTTGGAGGTTGGCTTTCTATTGAAGCTAGTTGAAGGATATGATCCCATCAGCAAAGATATCAATGATTTAAAGGGAGAGGTTTTATTGAAAATTAGTGTTGATGAAATTAGGGAATGCTTTGACTTAAATGTAACATCTGGTAATTTGGAGGAGATTGATTTAGGAAAGTAGAAGTATATATACTCATATCCCTCTTGAAATTTTAAAGAATATTGTTCTCGTCAACTTAGGGGCTATGGATGGGGTATGTTAAGTTTTTTTCCGATTAGATTTAAATTCACTAATTTAAATATATATGTACAAAGCTCTCAACTCTTTCAATAAAATTATAATTGAAAATATAATATATAACAACTCTTATATATAAATTCAAAGCTTGTGAAGCACTTGTAAACAATATGCATGAATCTCCTTACATGATGGTGACTTTAGGCTGTGACTTTATCGACCTTTGAGTACATTGGACTTATCGCTTGCTTGACCTTACAAATGAAGAACTCAATTAATATATACCACTCAAGATGAGTGGATCCGACCCTTTAAGAATAATTGCATCCAAACATTACAATACCCTAGAAGACAGACAGATAAAATAAACACCAAGGAACAAATTCATATTAATATTTGTCAACACGGGCATGACAACACAATGAGACATAGAAGACACTCAATCACTTGTCGCCTGACACAACCATGAGTATATCTCGACGTCACATTCATAAAAACAACAAAAGAACAAGCCTATGGATGGGTACATGCTCAATCACCTAAGACATAATAATAAACGTCTTAATGAAAAACATACGAAGGCAAACATATAAATAAAGAACCCTCAAATCATATTTGAATATTATAGATACCATGGGTAGTTATACACACACACACACACATATGTATATGTATACATATACATATATACCTATATGTGTGTGTGTGTGTGTGTACATATACATATATATGTATGTGTATATGTATACATATCTATATACATATACATATATATGTATATGTATATATGTATATATGTATATATATGTATATGTATATATACATATACATATATGTATACACATATATACATATATACATATCTATGTATATGTATATGTATATGTATGCATATCTATATACATGTATATGTATATGTATATGTATATATACATATATACACATATACATATACATATACATGTATATGTATAAATATCTATATACATGTATGTATATGTATATATATATATATATGTATATACATATATGTATGCATATGTATATATGTATATGTATATGTGTATATATATGCATATGTATATGCATATATATACACATATACATATACATATATATACATATATATGTATATATATTTACATCTACATATACATATACATATATATGTATATATAGATGTAAATGTATATATA